>CM033471.1:72780386-72981274 GCA_019447015.1 Hymenochirus boettgeri | reverse complement strand
GCAACTTTTCACCTCCTTTTTAACCCTGCCTAACAGTTGATACAGAGGAAGGCAAAAAAACCAGCTAAAGGGGGGAGACTATTACTTCCTGATCTAAAATGGCAATCGGAAGTATCCCTGGATCAACCAGAACTGGATGGTTTATGTATTAAGGGTATGTCCACCCTTAATTCTATTTTTAATATAGCCCCCCCCCTCCCCGGTCCCCAGCCCCAACCGACAGTATTTTTACTTTAGAACCCCCCAAACTCTACTACCTCCCCTCTTTCCTCCGCCGCGCTCCCGGCCCTCGTGTTGCGAGGAAATGAAGCAGAGGGGCGGGACCGGCAGTCGCGTCTGTGATTGGCTGAGCGACAGCCAATCACGGACGCGTCTGCCGGTCATTCAAGTGCAGCGGAGAGGAAAGAGGGAGGTAAGTAAGAGTTTGGGGGCTTTCTAAAAATAAAAATAAGGTTGGGGCTGGGAGACATGGGGGAAGGCTATATAAAGGGGTTTTATGCTAGGGGGAGGGTAGCAGAACGGGAGGGGGGGGAGAAGGCTGCAGTACGCATGCCAAACTTCTCCCGAAGGCCAGGTAGCAGGCAGAGTCCTATATGGACTCTGCTAGCCTCGGTTGGGCAGTTTTTAGGACTTTGGGGGGGGGGACTACAGAGAAACCAGTGGAGCTGGGATGTGAGGTAAGGATTAAACTACACTACATGGTGGGGCCATAGTAGGGGTGGGGGATTATAGTTTTGTGGGTGGACATGCCCTTTAATACCAGTAATTCTACAATATTTTTAGGTTAGCCCACTTTTAAAGCTATTCAGTGGAACTTGCCATTACAACATCGCTGGAAGACAGTCCACAGTTTTACTATCTCACGTAAAGAAACCTTTCCTAACCTGAAGATTAAACTTTTCTTTTAATATTAAAGGATGTCCACTGATACGACCGATTTATTAAACAATGCATCAGAGAGTTATTATTTGGCCCATTAATATATTTTATAAAGTGATTCATATCCCCATGCAAACTTCGCTTAAAGTGGTGCTTTTTAAATAAACTATACATACATACATACTATACATACAGTCAAGCCCCTCCATTCCCTAATTATTAGTTGTCCTTCTCTGAACTGCTTCATACCAAGTGTCCCAATTGTATAAGGGATTCCAAAAATGCACCACAGTGAGAACCTTACCAATGCCATGTAAATAGGGAGAATAATGTGTTTTTCTCTTGAATCTATTCCCCTCTTACAAGACAACATCTTGCTAGCCTTAGCCGTTGCTGTCTGGCATTGTTTGCTACAGCCTAAGTCTGTTTATTTACCAGAACCCCCAATCTTTTTACATCAGATTCACTTAAACACAGAGTATTTATGGTGTAGGGTGGCACCGGATTGTTAACAAAAGCATCACCTTACATTTATCATATGGATTTCATCTGCCACCGCTGCCCATTTTTGATAATCTATCTAGGTCAGCTTGCAGCAATTGCACATCTTTGAAGTTTTTATAAGCTCTTCATAGTTTAGTATCTTCTAGGTGTTTATAAACAGATTAAAAAGAAGCGACCCCAGTAGAACCCTTGAGGCACTCACACAGTACTTATCCCCATAGATGTGTCTCCATTCCTCCATTGACCACACTCTCTGTTTTGCGATCCAATAACCAATTCTCTATCCATGGAAAATGTTTTTTCTAGGAAACAGTCCTCAGTTTTACATTAGGACGCCTATTGTGGCACAGAATCAAAAGCTTTAGCAAAAATCCAAGTATACTACATCTACTGCTATTCCAGGCACAATCTATTCTTCATAGATCCATGCTGACTACTATTTATAAGATCAGTTCTTGGAAACAAAGCCAAGGATATGATCCATAACAGTTTATATACCTTCCCTACTACTGATGTTAGGCTACAGGTCTATAGTTGCCAGGGTGGAACAACTACCTTTTTGAAATTGGTATTACATTGGCTTTTTTCCAATCCAGCAGCACATCGCCGACAAAGTGAATCTGAAAAAAAAGAAACAGTGGTCTAGATAAAACTGACTAAGCTCTTTTAAGATCCGAGGATGTATTCCATCCGGTCCTGGGATTAATAGATATTAACTTTGTCTAATTGTTTCCGTACCATATTTTCTGTCAGTCAGAGTGAATATTACTCATTTATACCCTTTATATTATTACAGTCCTACATAAGGGCTAGGATTCTCTATAGTGAATACCGAAAGCCTTTTTCTTTTTTCCATTTCCTTTCTTACCTGGGCATTAAGCTAGACAGGAGAGGACCTAATTTTTTTACACTAAAAGTATAGTTGTGTTCAAATTATCAACTGAGGATGTATTCCATCCGGTCCTGGGGATTTATTGATATTAACTTGTCTAATTGTTCCGTACCATATTTCTGTCAGCCAGAGTGAATATTACTCATTTATACCCTTTATATAGTACACCCTATATAAGGACTAGGATTCTCTATAGTGAATACCGAAAGCCTTTTTTCTTTTTTTCCATTTCCTTTTTACCTGGGCATTAAGCCAGACTTTATATATATTACAGTCCCTACTATAAGGACTAGGATTCTCTATAGTGAATACGAAAGCCTTTTTCTTTTTTCATTTCCCTTTCTTACCTGGGCATTAAGCCAGACAGGAGAGGACCCTAATTTTTTTTACACTTAAAAGTACCGTTGTGTTCAAAATTAATTAATCCCACTGAAATTGAGTGTTTTTGCCCAATTTGACATTGATTTGATTTTGATCTTGGTTACAATTAAATCAAAGAGACACTTGTAAGATCAGACAAATAAACATAACATTATAATGAAATAACCAAAAATGTCTTTTCTGTGCTCACATCATTATCAGTTTTATTCAACCCCCAAGTAACATTCATTCTTGTACTTAGTACAACATCCTTTCCAGTTAAACAGCTTTTAACGTGAAGCATAGCTTGACACAAGATGTCTTGCAGCGATCTCTACTTATATCTTACCACATTTCATGGGCCCAAACAGTCCTAATTTGTGTTTCCTCAGTTCACAGAACACTATTCCAAAACTTTGTGGTTTGTCCACATGACTTTTGGGCATACTGCAGTGATCTCTTCTTATTCTTTGGAGACAGCAAGGGGGTGCACCTGGGAGTTTTGGCATGGAGGCCTTAATTACGCAGCAGTCACACGGGGACTTTTCTCCACTTTGCGCTTCAGGTAGCACACAGCAGTCGAAGTCAGCATCTTCTTTCTGCCACGACCAGGTAGGGTAGCGTTTCACAACAGTGCCCTTTGCCTTGAATTTTGCGAATGATGCTTCATATGGTAGTCCTTGGTATGTTTAACATCTTTGCAATCTTCTATAGCCATTGCCCTTCTGTGAAGAGCAATCACCACTTCTCTGTCTTCTGGACCATTCTCTTGACTTCACTATGTTTGTAAAAACACCAGTAAATGTCTAGAAGGAGCTAAGTATACAGTAATTTTAAATTGGCTAATTGGTGCTTATTATGCTTGATATTGCGCTCGTTGACATCCACAAGTTGTTTTCTATACCTGATTGAAAATACTTGAATGAACCTCTGTTCTTAAAGGCTGTTCCACCCCTAAAAGGAAAATTTAATATCATGCTCCCCCATGTCCCCCAGCCCCAAACGCATGATTTGTTTTTAAAAAGCCCCCAAACTCTACTACCTCCCTCATCTCCGCCGCACTGCCAGCCATGCTTGCGAGAATGCAAGCAGAGGGGCGGGGACAGCAGTCGCGTCTGTGATTGGCTGAGCGGCAGCCAATCACGGACAGCGGCTGCCGGTCATTCATTCAGTGCAGAGGAGGAAAGCGGAGAGGTAAGTAAGGGTTTGGGGAGTTTTTAAAAAAAACAACATGCGGTTGGGGACTGGGGGACATGGGGGAGCATGATATTAAGGGGGTTGGTTTAATGCTAGGGGAGGGATAGTAGTAAGGGAAAGGAGGGGGAGGGGGGGAGAAGGGCTGCATGCAGCACGCCATGGCAGGAATTCCGGGAGGCCAGGTAGCAGGCAGTGTCCATATGGACCTGCTAGCCTCCTGGTGGGCAGTTTTTGGAACTTTGGGGGGGGACTACAGGAGAACCAGATGGAGTTGGGATGTGAGGTAAGGATTAAAACTACACTACATGGTGGGGCCAGTAGTTGGGGGGATTTATAGTTTTGGGGGTGGACATGCCTTTAAGAGTGGTAGTCTTTAAGGGGTTGAATAGGTGTCAATGAGGAAATCACAAAAAAATATTTAATATGTATTACAAAAAACAATGGCATTTTAGTGCATTTGGTCTTTAAAAAGTCCTTGTAAGATTTAATTCTGAACACAATTACAAATGTACACTAAATTCCCTAAAACCCTTTACAGATTGGGGGTTGAAATCATTTTGAAAACAACTGTAAGTTATAAATTAGAAATGTAATAGTTAAATATCTGTTAAAAGCAGTCACTTCTGCTCAATATATTTACCAGTCTGTAAGCAGGAGTGATGTCAACATAAAAACACATAAAATTAGCTTTCCTAAGTTAAAAAGTTTTGTTTACCCAGTGACACTGTTTTTTGCACTTCTTGTTTGCAATTCATGTTAAATGACACAATATCATGATCACTATTCCCTAAGCTTTCCCATTACCTTCATCTTCAAAATGAGCTCAGGGTTATTAAATATCATGCATCCTGTCTAGTAGGAACTTCTACCATCTGTGAAAAGAAAATTTTCATAAAGAAGTTTAAAATTTGATACCTTTGAGTGCTGAAAGTTCCCTTACTCAATCTATGTCAGGGTAATTGAAAGCCCCATAACCAGAACATGCCCCATACCCAGCAGCTTCACACTGCATATGAAGATTCATTTCCACTCATTTGGCATTGTGGTGGCTTATAACATCCAACAATTATTTACCACACTTCTTGCTTCCTGTAAACAAAGCTATACCCATATGTTCTGCCATATCGCTATACCCCATCTATCTCATTTTTTAAATTTGGCTTCGATTTGTGTTTAACATATATACATACTCCCCCTCCTTCTTATTGGACTCTGTCATGTCATGTATCCTTCAATATTTATTGTCAGTCATGTGGAATCATTTATAATCGCTTTTGGTGTTCCACTCCTCAGTGTTTGACTTAGGTACTTCTAACTGGCCTCCATCACCAGCACAAACGATATGTATCTCATTAAAAATTGAGGAAAGTAAAAAAAGGCGACCAGGCAGAATAAGTGTCTAACTTGCTTTTTCCATGTGCAACCGACATGTTTTGGGCACACACGGACCCTTTTTCAAGTGTACACTTGGAAAAGGGTACGTGGGCCAAAACATGTCATTCCTCATGCTCACCAATCTCTGTTTCCACCTTCTATTATCTTTTTAGCCCCCTGAATCCCTAATCCTCTATCTACCCCCTGTGTACTCCAAAGTACCCTCCCCATACCTAGTTTATAATCTCCAACCCTCTAGCCATCTTCTCCCCCAAAACAGCTGCGCCATCATATTTGAGGTGCAGTCCATCTCTCTAAAGAGCAGTAACCAACAGAGAAATCAGCCCAGTTCTCTAAAAATCCAAACCCCATCTCCTTACACCACCCTCTTAGCCACAGTTTATACTCCTAAGCTCCCATTGCCTCCTATAGTAGCACATAGCTGGTAGTAGTATTTCTGAAAACACTACCTTTAAGGTCCGTACTTTTAACTTGTGTTTCTTTTCTTTAACTGCGGCCAGTATACTCGCCTCATATCTTTTCTGTATATGCTTGTGAAGGTTTCATTCATCCAGGTCATGGTATATCTGTTGTATTCAATTAGATCAAATGGACTTAAAGTTTAGTTCTTGAAGACATGTTTCGCTAGTCATCGACTGGCTTTTTCAATTCAGAAGACTTGTACAAGATCTTATGGCAGTAAAAAGAAGTAAAAATTGTGGTACTCACAATTATCTGTGTTGCCTTGTTATTAAATTATTAATGTTTAGTAAGTGATCCTAATTGCCCCCACCCTCCCTTACTCACTGCTTCTTTAGTGTCTGCGACACTTTAAAGTCTGCACACCCTTACCATGGACACTGCTCTGCTTACACAGCTTCTTCCCCTGCCTTCTTTTCTCTGCTGTTCTCGTAATTGTTGCAGAGAAAGTGTACTGGCAGGCAGCTAAAGATTCCTAGTATGAGGTCATTAATGGGTCACATATTCAATCTCTGCGCTGGAGTGACAGGTCTTTCCTTGTAAATGCTGTGATTAAAATGATGATTCTAGGATCTACAGCCCAGATTTAAAATCTGAAAAAAAAGTTAGTTTTGAAGCAGTGGATCTTGCTTTAATTGAAGGTATAATTTTGAAAAATTCTTTTTTTTAGTATGTATAGATACCCTTTATGTACCCTGGGAAAGTCCCAATTAGCATATGACAGCCAGGTGTTAGACCTTCTAATTCAAGGTTGTGGATGCTAAGGGGTGTAACTGAAATGCCCAGGGTAAGGTGTCAAAAAAAGCATTGTCATGGCAGACAGTTGGTTGTGAACACCCACCCCAAAATCTTAGGCTATTGGATGGAAGTTCTAAGCATCACATCCAGAACTCCCAGGATTTGAACAAGATTCAAGAAATATGGTGTCCTATGATGACATTTCTCTTCACTGAATACCCACCAAGGAGGCTGTGATATGTTGAGAAAAAAAGTTAGGCTAAGATAGCACACCATACCAGCCATAACAGATCTACCCAGAACAGATGTGTTCTTATGCCGGATACCACCTATTTCAAATACAGAGATTTCTATAGCAAAAACATGGATGTGCTATGGGATCTCCAGTTTCAACCTTTTGTGGCAAACCCTACATGGAGAAGTTGGAAACACAGGCTCTTAATACTTTTAAGGACATAGCACCCAGCCACTGATTCCGATACGTGGGATGACACCTGGGTTAAAATCCACCAGAAAGGAAGTACAAGCCTTCACAAAACACATCAATGACGTAGACGAACACAAATGTACAAAACAACACACTGGTTTCTTTGGACTGCTTGGTAGAAGTCAGGGTGAATGAAAACTGGAATTAGAGTTTGCAGAAAACCAACCCCACACAATCAGTATTTGATACTGTACTCCCCACACCCTTTAGATCACAAGTAGGCGTCATCAGAACCTGCAACACAGAGCAGAGAACATCCCCACTAGCACAGAGGCAAAGGATTAAAGAAATTAAACATCTCAGAGGAGCCCTTAAAACTTAAAGATATTCAGACCAGGCCTTGTCAAAAGGGGAAGAAGGAAGAAAAGACACAAATACAAAAATTGAAGGGGGAGGAAAGCAAAGACAGGAGGAAAGGAACATGGTTAACCCCATATGTAGCAGGGCTCTCCGAGAAATTATAAAGAATTTTCACCAAAAAATACTGCATCCCTATCTGCTTCAAACCAAACCACACCTTGAGGCAAATTGGTACATCTAAAAGACCCAGTACTAACACAGGAAAAGCGTCATCATATGTGCAGTGCATTGCAGTGAAGAGTGGTCTAACTTGTATGGTGGGGGAGACCAAACCGCAACGCATGGCCCAGCACAGAGCATTTCCGCGGGTCAGGACTCAGCCATGTACCCTGCATCAGCGATAACTATGAAGATGTAATCTTGGCAAATGAACATGGACTGATTTAAGAGAGATGTAAAGGAGGCTGTTATGTGAAAATAAAGCAACAAGCGAATAGATGGGGGGTTTGACACCAACCTGTCTGCCATGTTACAATGCTGTGTTGTAATTGATTTTTTAAAGGGCATGTCCACCCCCCAAACTATAATCCCCAACTAATGGCCCCACCATGTAGTGTGTAGTTTAATCCTTACCTCACATCCCACGCTCCATAGGGTTTCTCCTATAACCCCCCCCCCCCCCCCAAAGTCTAAAAATTAAACCACAGAGGATAGCAGGTCTCTCCCTGCTATCTAGCCTTGGTAGATATTTGCCATGCGGACTGCAGCCCTTCTCCCCCCTCCCTTCCCTCCCTCTCCCTCCCGTTCTACTATCCCTCCCCCAGCATTAATCCCCCTTAATATTATGCTCCCCCCGTCCCCAGCCCCAACCGCATGTTTTTTTTTCCAAAAAGCTCCCCAAACCTACTTCACTCCCTGCTTCCTCCGCAACTGAATGACCGGCAGAGCCGTGAGTGGCTGCGCTCAGCATCACAGACGCGACTGCCGGTCCCGGCCCCTCTGCTTGCATCTCGCAAGCAGAGGGCCGGCAGTGGCGGCGGAGGATGAGGGTGAGGTAAGTAAGAGTTTGGGGCTGCTTTGAAAAAACGAAACATGCGGTTGGGGCGGGGGACATGGGGGAGCATAATATTAAAAAACGATTTCAGGGGTGGACATGCCCTTAAGGTACAGGGCTCATTGAGACTTAAGTAACATAGGCAACAGTAACTGCAGGAGTTGGGTTGTACTGCACAGAAAAAGCACAAAGCAACAGATAATGCTTATTCCTTTTCCGATCTTAATCCTTATCAATTAACATGCAGTGAGAGAGAATTAAGCTTTTACTTTTATGGAATGGATAGTTTCACATCTCAAACTGTGGTCTCCAAATAGGTTAAGTTAAATGAAAGCCTCGCGTATTCATTTAAAATGAGTAGACAATCACATCTGTGGCTATGGCCTGTGAGAAATACATAGGGGGGAATGTCAAATTTCCTTTCCAGTAGGTTGTGGCTCGTTAAAGGGGAACTGTGGTCCAAAAATGACTTTAGGTAAATGATAGGAATTGCTCTCCTGAGAATTTTTGCAATTTATTTTATGTTTACTTTGCATAGTTTTGAAGATATTTAAATTTTTGTGTGTGATATGGCAGCAGCATAACCAGGTCCCATCCCTTATGCTTCCTGCTCTCAAAACCTGTCAGTCAGATCGGCCCTGTGTTCCTCCCCTTTGCAGCCCCCCTGGTCCTTCCACTCACGACCCCATGGTCCCTCCAGTTGCAGGCCCCCTTGGCCCATTCCTTACAGCACCCATGTGGGCCCCGCCACTCGCGGGTGCCTAAGCCCCACCTGCTCACGGTGCTGTGGGCCACTCTGCACCCCCCCTACACACACACACCCGAAAAAACTCTGTGGAAACAGGCTTTTCAGGCAGAGTGGAACTCTGCCTGAAAAGGCTGTTTTACATAGTGAGAAGAGAGGGCTGTTGATTCCCTTACCTTCTCTGCAGCGCCAGGTCCTTCACACAGCAGAGAGAGGAGGGACTTCCGTCTCCCTCACCACATTGGGGAGTTGAGGCTGTGACTCGCCGGCGGCACTGCTGCAGGAGAAGCCTAGGAATGTCACAGTCAGCCTCCACCACATTAAATTTCTGGTCAATCATTCTTTTATATTTGGGCTGTGGAGCACGTAGAGAGGTGGGTGATGGTCGTTTTAAAGGTAGGAAACTGACCTTTCAGTTTAACTCAACCTGTTTGTAGACACAGTTCCCCTTTAAAATTGAAGGTTTCCTTAAAATTGGTGTGTTGTTGTGTATTTGGTGCGTATACATTATTAATACGTAGGGCGTTCCTGTATTGTACATTGTATAAGTGATATCGCCCTTCCGACACAGGGACATCTTTTATTGTATAATTTAGATCTATGAGTTAATTCTTTGCGTCATTTTCGGCGTCTCTCCTACATATACACCTTGACACATAAAATCAGGTAAACCAAATTTGATTATTTGCAGGAGAAAGTTACATTTTATTTTAAAGAAATGTGTGAACCTGTATTGGTTACCTGTTTCCAGTGTGGAGTAGGGTTTTTTGCAAATGGAGATCTTTCATTTGTGTGAGGCCTGTGTAGGAGATTTATTTTAAATTGGGTGGTTGTCAATAAGCTAAGCAACAGGGGTCTGGGATATTTTGTAGTCTGTCATCTTTTGTATTATGGGTTGAAGTTTCTTGGCAATCTTTCGGAGTGTTTCCATTTGGGGGTTGATAGTAACAACTAGGGGATACGGTCCATAACTTTTGGGTATGTTCGTATTGTAGTGGTTGCTTTCTGGTTTGTGTTTAGATGGTGTCCACCAATATGTCTTCATTATTCCTTTAATAGAGTATGAGCATCATAAACTTGTCTTTTGTGTATGAAAGCTTATAGGGAAAATAAGAGATAATGTAAAATAAGTCTAAGGTTGTCATTCATTCAGTATAAAGATTAAGATTAATTCGAATAACTGGCCATGGTTCTCTTACATTCTAAGTTATTGCCTGGTTAGATTCATTTTAATAGCAAGTTCACAGTTAAGTACATTGTGTATGGAGAACATGTACATTTGACTTTCATTGACATATTATGCAGCCAATTCAATTGAAATCTGCCAGGATTTAATTATTGTTGCATGAACAGCAAGTCAAAATAATGTTCCATATATCTTTATATTTTCAGATATGCAGTGTTTAAAACAGTGTGACCCTTATCTTAGGCTTTTGCTTTAGTTAGCTGCCTCTACTATGTCAAACCTGGCATTCCAGATGTTGGAAACTAAAACTCCCAGCATTCTGTCCAATAGGCATGCTGGATTTTTAGTTTCAAACATCTGAAGTTTTCCAGGTTCCACATACTATAGTATCCCAATGTATAATATATTGATGGTCATGATCATATGGGGGCATACTTGAGTGCATATCATAGCATTTATGACATGAATGTAGTTATAAGAGTTTGTATGCCATCTGTAGAACACATTTGTTTTCTTTCTTGCAGTCCTGGAATAAGACTGATGTAAGCTCCTCCCCATCTAGTACTTCTACCAGTACAGGACCAGCCCTAAGCTCTGTTTGGTGTGTTACTGATGAGGCCTTGGGGTCACTATGGAGTTCTGACCTGTGGCAGTGCAAAGTTTTTTTCAAAAGAGCAGTTGAAGGTATGTTTATCAGTACACTACTGTATTAAATCACATTTAAAGTAGTAGGGTGCTTCATTATGGATGACATAGAATCAAGAATGAAATAATTGGAAATCACCATGTAATTAGTTATTAAAACATAAAAAAAATCAATACATACATTAAAACAAATTGTAACAAAGATTATGGCTTAAATTATTATACATAAGTCATGTGCATGTTTCAGTTCTTTTAACCTATGAAGGCTGGTTTATTTCTGTAAACTTGAGATCATGACCCAATGGCGTGTTAGTTCTCTAAAAAACGAATCCAATCATACTTACAGCCCTTCACTCCCGCAGCACTTTTCCCGCGGCTCCCTGTTGCAGGAAGTTGCAAATACTAAACAAATCTAATCTAACTAAAGATTTCAGTTTAAAAAAAAAGTAGACAGGTTCAATCAGTTCCATGGTTTTTAGGGTCATTAGAGCAAAAACTGTCTGAGACACATACATGAGACATCTTGCTAGGGTGAATCTAAATAATAAAGTGATGGAAAATTCACCATTCTAGTTAATGCAGAATCATCTTCCACTGGGTGAGATTTAAAACAGGTTCTAAATGGGTTTCAAAGAGACAGATTGTCTGTTTCATTTGAAGTTCATCTGAGTAAAGTATAGCACACCCTGTAATAATCGACCATATTTAGAATAACAGACCCCTCTATAGACCAGTGACGTTGCGGATACCGGTAATGGGTGTAGTGGTGGGGGAAATGTATATTGCAAGGTTCTACTTCATCAAGGCCATGGTATGTCTAAGTATACAGTGTAAAACAACTAGACATTAAGGGCATGTTCCACCTCAAAACTAAAATTTAACCCCATAGTGGTCCCACTATGTACTTACTACTAAAATAATCCTTACCTTACATCTCTGCACCTTATGGTTCTCATGCAGTGCTTCTTCAATCCAGGAAAGTTGAAAATAAAGGAGGTGTCAGTGAGTCATCTGGTGGCTTGCTATTCTTAACCCCAGTAAGGCAGTGACATGCGCATCTTTATACCCAGTGTGAGGACCCAAAATGCAACATTCGTTCCTTGAGTACTGTAGGGAAAAAAAATCAAACAAGACAAGTGGGCTCAGATATCTTTCCATCCCTTTCACTTGGCAGGCGAGCAAACTGATGGCAAGACCACACTTTATATAGTGGCCATGCATTAGGATCTCATGCCAGAAGAACTGCCTAGCCCAATCTTTTGCATGTGGGAGAGGTAGAAGGTGGAGCATTTTTGTTTTTCGTAGACATTTATAGATCAATGATCGAAACCTTAAATCTATCAAATGTCTACTAGGAGTGTATAGCCTCCTAAGTTGCTTCGGATCCTAGATATGCAGACTGCTGCTTAGCTAGGGAGGCAATACTTATGTACCACAAATTACATCAAATGTTTACATCATAAAAATTTCAGATATAGGATTAAAAAAAAACAGGGGGATTTCAATACAGTGTTATATTAAATCCACAAATACAGGTTTTAAGATAAACACTCACTCAGACATGATCATGGTTCCGGTGCCATGCCCCAGCCCCGTCTCTATATAGGTTGTCAAACATGTTAGGATGGCGTAAGATATTTTTAAATTCCCACATATATAGTGCAATACAAAATTCACCAGCTCCCCTCTCCAATCAGTGGTCCACGGTGCAGCCACCCCAGACCCATTGCTCCACCCACGGTACAATGCACAATCTTTTCACAAAGCAAGGCACTGGCAACACATGTGGAAAGAAAGCATACACCAAATCTTTGCGTGTTCGAGCTTGATGCTCTTAGTCATCCGGGAAGTCCTGATATATTTTAGTATAGATTTAAAATGTGTTCACCTGCTTGATTTGAAGACTTAGTGTATGCTTTCTTTGCGGTGTGTACCAGTGCCTGTTGTGGAAAGTTTAGGGAGACACATACACCTAGCAGATGAAAGAGGTGACATTCGGTCATCCGTTCTGTCAATGAATACAGACAGTAAAAAAACTGGTATGCTGGAGTAAACAAGCAAAAATACAATGTTTTGTTTTTATTTTCAGTTGATTTCAATCACTCGATATAGTTCATCTGAATTAATACAGCTGCTCCCCTAAAATATTAACACACCAAAAATTCAAATAGAAAACACTATCGATTTAAAGGGCATGTCCACCCCAACACTATAATTCAACCACTACTGGCCCCACTATGTAGTTGAAAGTTAGTCCTTATGGTTCTCCAGTCAATGCCTTATCAAAGTCCAGGAAAGTGAAGAGTCCAAGCTGTCCGTGAGGCATCCGAACCCATGCTGCTTTTTCATCCTCAAACAAGGGCTGTGACATGGCAGTCTACCCATACTGCAGCAAATTACCGTATTAATTAAGCTGGGAAGAGGGCTGTCTAATGCATTGATTACCTCTTTGCAATGAAGGCTATTTTATATAAAATATATGTCGTACGATTATGTGCGCTGCGATTCCTGATCTTACCCTATCGCATGCATGCGGCACCAAAATTGTGATGTGCCGCAAAAAGGGTCGGCAGAGGAGATAGTGGGGCCATCCAAATTCTTTCTATTGGGTGTGCGCTGAGCAATGGGCACACCACAATGCTAGAGCCCTAAATATATGTATGTTCATTTGTACTCAATTGTACTCAATTCTTTTCTAAGAGATTTTTACCCTTCTTAGCTGTGGTTTTGATTGCGGCTTATTTTTAAAAGCACTGTATCTCAATTTACTAAGTTATTAAAATATTTTATAAGGATCCTATTTTGCACAGTGCAAAATACCAATAACCAATGGGTTTACTACAGTAGTCTCTCCAGACTTTCGGATTTTTATGGGAGAGTCCAGTCCTGTGTGCAAACCTTTGTCTTGAAATGAACAGGCTTGGGGCTTGGCTTCTTGTTGAGGCAGTGGAAGCCCCCATGTCCCCTTTTGTTGTACTAACATGTGTAGGTAGATAAAAAAAAATAATAATATATATTGAGGGTTTAAAGAACCATAACCATGACATTAAAAACACATTCCCCCTTTTAGCTGTGTTTTTTTGCACTTCCCTTGGATCAACTGTTAGGTAGGGTTACAAAAAAAAAAAAAGGGGGTGAATAGGTTGGACTGATGGACGTATGTCTTTATCAAAACCTTAATACTAGTTACTATGTTATATCTCTTATGGTCCACAAGTGAAAGAGAAAACTTACATTTGTTATTGCTTGTGCATATATAATAGTTGTATGTATGACGTTTCTATTCTTTCTGGTTGTGTAGGTCAGCATAATTATCTGGGCGCAGGCCGAAATGACTGATTATTGACAAAATTAGAAGAAGTAATGCCCAGCTTGCCGCTACAGGACATGTCTTCAAGCTGGAATGAATTTGGAAGGTATAATATGATTTATGACATTTGTTTTTTTTCAGTGTTTATTACAGCTGTCTTGTAATTATTGTTTTTGTGTGGGTGTGCATGTTAAACAATATACTACTAGCCATGGAAAGGTGATTTTATAATCCCAGGCAACACACAGGGTCAGTTGTGGTCCGGAGAAACTACTCCTTAAAGGGAAAGTCCAGCCCCAAAATGAAAACTTACATACAGGTAAACACACCCCCAAAACGGTAATAGTTGAAATCTGAAATATATGTCTAACCTGAAATCCTGCACAATGTCCTGTTTCCCCTGTTTTCTGCTTCCTGGTTCTTCCAGTTAGCAACTGTCAGTTATGGATTGACGTTGACATCAAGCCAGGACCGAATGTTAATCCCTCTCTGCCTTTCTGAGCATGCCCAGGCTCAGTAGAGCTCATTACAGGTTCTAAATTGCTCGTTTCCAGAAAGCATCCAGAAGCATAGCAGGCATACAGTAATGAATTCATAGACAAACATGACATATCAACATATTTTAAAGAGGCCATTCTTTCAAAAGATGGTTCTTTATGAGGTGGAGTTGGCCTTTAATCAAGTTCCGCAGCATGAAAGACGATCATTACGATATCCAGGATCGAAGACCAGGATTTGGTGTATTGGCCTCTAACTCTGCCCCTACAGGTGTTAAAAACTGTATATATTATAATTTTTTTTTTTTCAGGGAGTGTTTTCCACTATTACTTATAGCAGCTTTTTAAAGAGGTCTTGTACTGTTGCAGGCCTGAAAGTCTCTTCCAGTTGTCTTGGCAACCTTTTGCTCCCTTCTCGGACAGTTGGACACTTACGCAGCCCTTAGAGAGTTGACGTGTTAAAAGTAAAGGGTATGTCCACCCTTATACAAAACCATTTTTTCATATATGATTCCGCCCTGTTCCCCCAGCCCCAACACCTATTTTATTCTTAGAAAGTTCCCCAAACTTTACTTACCTCCCTCTTTCCTCTCACCGCGCTGCCGGCCCTCTGCTTGCGAGGAAAAAGCAAGCAGAGGGGCGGTACCGGCAGTCCGTTCTGTGATGGCTGATGCAGCAGGACCAATCACGGACGCGGCTTGGCAGGGAGGAGTTCATGGCGGCGGGGGGAAGGAAGAGGGAAGGTTAAGTAAAGTTGTGGGGCACTTTCTAAGAATAAAATAGAGCAGTTGGGGCTGGGGGGACAGGGGGGAATCATATAGCTAGAAGGGTTTACATAGGGGGGGATCCTGAGAGGGAGGGGAGAAGGACTGCAGGACGCATCCAAACTTCTCATATTGACTTTGCTATCCTCTCCTGGTGGGCAGTTTTGGGGGACTTTGGAGGGGGACGACAGGAACGAAACGATATGGAGCTGGGTATGTGAGGTAAGGATTAAACTACACTACACACTGGGGGCCGTATGTGGGGGGGGGACTTATGTTTTTGGGGCTGGACATGCCATTTAAGGCAAGCTTTCATTTCATTAATGATTAATAGGTTCTTAATACTTTTTCTTGTAATAAAGTTTGGATAATGATTTATAGTAATTTTTTGACATTATCATCTGGATGAAATGGTCATGTTGTGATCAACTGCCTTGTAAACATTCTCAATTCATTTACACATCTAGATTGGGTCCAAGATCTATTCAGGGAGATTTCAGATACCCTTGAGTTGTGAAATTCAGAACATACATTTTCAAAAAATAACCTTCTAATAAAACCTTGTCGTATAGGGAATATATGCAGATATCTTATTGGAATGTTTTCAGAAAGATGTATTATCGCGGTATATAGCTTTTTTTTTCTCCAGCTGTAATAAAAAGAGAATAGTTAGAATATGGTGAAACTTGTTTTATATCTATTATAAAAAAAGGGGCAAAGTATGCTGTAGAAGGAAACTATTATTTTCTCTTTTAAAGGGCATTGTACCAACCCAAAACTATAATTACTCCCCACTACTGGGCCCCACTCTGTAGTGATAGAAAAATCCTTACCTTACATCCCAGCTCCAATATTTCCATCCCCAAAAACTGACACACGGAGTACTCGCCTCCATGGTCCCTTCCCTCTGGAGAAGTTTTGGCATGCACACTGCAGCACATCTCCCCCCTCCCTCCCATTTTTGCCAATCCCGTCCACCTAGCTACAAATCCCCTTTTCCACATATAGCTCTCTCCTGCCCCAGCCCCAACCGCTATAAAAGATTTATCAGAAAGTCCCCCCAAAAGTCTGGGCAAGCCGTCTGTGATTGGCTGCCCTCGCCAATCAGGCACTCGGCTGCCGGTCCAAGCCCCTGTTGCATTTTATGCAAGCAAGAGGCCGGTGATGTGCAGCTGAGGATAGAGGAGAAGGTACTATCGGGGGACTTTCTAACAAATCTTTTATAGCGTTTGGGGTGGGGAAGGAGAGCTATTAGTGGCAAAAGTTCTTGAAAGGGGTGGACATCCCTTTAGAGATGTCCTTGAAAGTGTGTTTTAAAACTAACAAGATCAATCCAAAATAAATAAAATCGATCTTTTTCATTGCAATGCTTGTGCTTTAAAAACTTTCATTTTAAATGATGCTCTAAATTAAAGGGCATTCCACCCCCCCCCAAAAGCTTAATTTAACCTCTTAAACCCCCCTGCCCCACTAGTAGTGGTTAACAAATCCCTTACCTTACATCACTGCTCCAAATGGTTCTCTGCAGGCGCCTTTTACCAAGATCCCAGCAAGTGAGTGGTAGGAGCTGTCTGTGATTCATCTGGTCCCAGCTTTTTTCCCTAACCTAACAAGGATTGTGACATGCCAAGTGCTCCCCCTCCTGCCAAACTACTTTGTTAAATGGGTATCTAGCTTATAAACATTTTTCTGTGTGTAGGGCACCCTATCCCCCCCCAACACACCGGTTGATTGTCCAAAAAATATCTGGAACTGTATTTAACATGCCTTCGTTCCCCCGTGTTCAACAAAGCCAGCAGCCGGCATTCCGGCAAGCAGGAGGACTGAGATCTGGATCCTCGGGGGGGGGAACGAAAGAATTATAAGTACCGTTCTGATCTTTTTTTTTTTGACCAGTCGAACACTGGCGTTGGGGGGTGGGATAGGGGGCCCTACACTACAGCAAAAGTTTTTTTTTAAGGGTGGAGATTACCTTTTAAACCAGGACAGTATGTCAGCTGCAGTTTACACCATTTAAAGTACGCAATAGTCCTCCTCTATCAAAACCAAGTTGTTTGTTTATGTATTATTTATTATATAATTAATAATAAAAATAAATTTGTGTCACACTAGCTGAAAGCGAATCATAAAAGTCACATTGCCATAATAAGTACAGCATATATTTTGCTGTTGTATGTTTTAATTTGTGTAAGTGTATAAATATTAGCTTACTTGTTCTGAAAAACTCACTACGTAAATCATGATATCTCAATAAATAATGTTTATAATAAACATACAGGAAACCTCTGTGAATGTGTGTGTCGTGCAGAGATGTCTGAAGATTTATCAGATATTTTTAGTTCTAAAGTTTTGGCCGGTATCGATGGTGACAAGAGCAAATAAAATGTGCAGTGACCCTTGGGAGTTTGTGTGGTGCGTCAGTGGCTACCACGCATTAGCCTATATTTTACATATGGACAAAAGTAGTCCAGTGTAGTTTGATATTTGTTTAAAAAAAAAAAAACTTCGGGCAACCAACAGCCTCTTTTAGACATATAACTAAATATTCTACAAATAATCTAGTGAATGTTTAATTTTATCAACCTTATGTTACACACAATATATAGAAAATTGAGGCGTTTGTAGCATCCATATTAACGTGCAACTAGAGACCAAAAATATAATACATCCAAAAATAGATGCTAGTTTGCAAAACAATTCTAATGCATATTGGCTACCTCCATAAGTTGTCTACTACAAACCAAGCTGCTAAACCATGGATAAATAAAGTAATTAGTAATATAATTGCCCAAATTATTTTAAGCCCAGTCACCACTTCAAACTTAAGGTGTTTTGCTTTACATTAAGCTGAGAATAAAATCTTTTTAATATGAGCTGATTGGGCAAAAAGTCAAATTAATTTTAGTTTACTGGCTAAACAGCTCTAACCAATACTAGCCCGTAACATTAGTAAGTCATACAGCTTAAAGAGGGCATGTCCACCTCCTTTGCCACATGTAAGTGTTCCTTCCCCCAGCCCCCAACAACTCTATAAAAAGATTTTCAGAAAATCTCCGAAACTCTACTTTTGCTTTTCCTTCGCCTTTAATTGCCCGGGCCTCTGCTGGCAGAAACGCAAGCAGTGGGCTGGAGACCGGCAGCCCCGTCACCCTGATGTCTGAAGAGTGCAAGCCAATCACGAAAAGCTGCCAGAGAGCGCACAAAAAACACAGGCGAAGAAAGGTATAGGTAAGTAGAGTTTGGTGGATTTCTGAAAAATCTTTTATAGTGGTTAAGTGGTTGGGGGAAAGGAACCTATGTGGCAAACATTTCTTATGTAGGGGAGAGGGGGAGGGCCAGTCGCGCAAGTGCCCAAACTTCGCCCCGAGGGAGGGGACACGGAGGCGAGTCCCTAAAATGGACTTGCTAGCCCCTGGTGGCCAGTTTTTGGGGACTTTAGGGGGGGCATTACAGGAAAACCATTTGGAGCAGAGTGGAGGGGTAGGATTTTATTACCTACCAAGTGGGGCCAGTGGGGGTTAAGTTATATTTTGGGGGTGGACTGCCCTCAAAGTATTTAATAGTTTAATGTATTATTTATGTTTCCTAGCATCAATATATGAACGTTATCTGATTGCATGTTAGCCAACTTAATATTTATTTACAAACTGTTTACTGCAGTTGTTGTGTTTCCTCTCATAGATAAACAGAATTGAGAGAGTCAGGTGTATATGTAGAAATTACATTCTGCTATTTGGCATTGGCAGTTGTATTCTGGACTATAATATAGCTGCTCATAATAGAATAATAGTATCTAGGAATGCTCTCATATTCCGTACTTGGAGCTTTTCACAGATAAGTCTGGTCTAATCCTTCTTAGAAATACATGATGACTGCATGTGATCTTATTAATACACGCTCATTAGTTCTTTAAGTTAGGTTTTTTTGGTCATGTAGATGAGGGCCGAACCAGCATAAACATTTGTAACTTCTATTAAAATGCGGTCACTTACCTAAAACTTTGGTGATACATGGGTTTTGGACATCCAACCAAGCCCTTTATGTACACAAAATCCAGAGTTTAGTATGTTTTTGTAATATAAATCTGCTAATTCACTAATCTCAAGATTTTTTTGTCCTTAAAGGGCATGTCCCCCACTAAAACCAACAACTGGTGACTTGAAGTTTGCAGACAGTAACGGACAACTGCTAGTTTTTTCTAGGTTTTATACATGTATTGTTAACCAGGTACCAGTATATCGAGTATAAACTAAGATATTTTACCTTTAAAATCATCCTGAAAAGTCCTCCCTCGGTTTATACTCAGGTCTGTGCTGATCTGGATGCTGTTGACAAAACATAAAGCCCTGTGGAAACAAAAGCTTACCCTGTAAACAAGAAGAGAACTCCTCTTCAGTCAGTGGGTAGGCAATTTTGGTCCTGCTCATAGTCAGCCCAGGGACTGGCAAGGGAGGGAAAGGGAAAAAGGTTGCAGAGCACATCTTGGGTATGGGACTTTCGTTGTGGGGCTGTGTATTGGACTTTATTGGATGTGTATGTGGATTTCTATGGGGGCTGTTGTCAGGGGAGGCACACTTGCAACGACAGGAATTCGACGCACAAAATCGCAAGTGTTATCGTGGCGCGATTGAATAGTGTTGCGCGATTCTTGTGCATTTGCACATGGCGATTTATACGTTTTCCGTTATAAGAAACGCTTCAGTTAACGAACCCAAAATGGTGAACGATGCCGTTACCCAAAACGCGTAACAGAACTAATCGCATTCAGGTTGGAAAATCGCGGAATTTTCACTGGCAACCGTTGTGCGCAAATGGTGAAAAACGCGCTAGTGTGGACTCAGGCCCTTATGGATTTTGTTATGGGGGGTGTATAAGACTTTCTATGGGGCTTGTTTATAAGGCTTTTCTATGGAGTTCTGTATAAGGCTTTCTTAGTGAGCTCTGTATAAGGGCTTTCTATGGGGCTGTGTATAGGCTTTCTATGGCGGTCTGTGTATTAAGACTTCCTATAGGACTGTCTGTGGGATATGGTGGTCTGCCTTGGTTTATACACAAGTCAAGCATTTACTACTTTATCAGTTAAAAGTAAGTACATTGATTTATGTACGCAACAGTTTTATATCGATATAAAGATTGAGAATTTCACTTCTGTTTGGAAAAGGTATCACCTCCCTGTCTGCTAATGAGCTTTTAGAAGCTATAGCATATGCGGAAAGAGGGCAGCTTGGGAAAACAGCAGTGAATAATTGCAACTGTGATATCGGCGTTCATACGCCTCAATTGAGGCTTGGAGGAGCAAGCTTAATTAATGATACCTCAAATATCTGATAAGTCAATACGCATTAAAATAATGTTTTGAACCAATAATGCGTAATGACGCACCTGGCCAATGTTTGTACTATTATGTAGAATACTAGTTTATGCAGCAGATATACAATAATTTAAGAGTTGTGTGCCTACCTACATGATTTTTGCCTTGAGCCACACTACAGCACCTTAAGTACATTACCCATAGGCCCCCCTCGTGTGTACTCTGCTCCTGGTACAACCACCCCTACACTACCACTCCACAACTGTTGCCCCTTCCCACAGTTCTTTGGAAGAGCATGTGGGAAAAAACACCATGATTGAGGGACTACCTCTGCCTGTGTTAATTAGTTTAAAAGGGACACAAACTAAAAAAAATAGAGCCCCCGAGGAAGTGGATGGTTCCACGAAACGACGTTAGGGCTGATTTAGCTGAGTGGTCCATGGGTAGTCTGTTTTCAATGGTTGGCGTGTTTTTTAAGATCCAATAAAGTAATGTTGTTTTTATCCTATTCCATTCCAATCCGGTTGCCTGCCTCATTTCAGGGTCTTCCCATTATTTGCCATTGTTCAACCCTGGAGAGATGTGAGCTTCAGTGAGGCGTGTGTAGTCACCAGGAGTGGTGGGGTTTTAGACGTTCCCAGCGGGGCTTTGAGAATGGCTGACTGCTTTTGAAAAAATACTTGACTTATCATTTCTGTAATTTGTGCTTGTCAGGAAATTGCATCCCTTTTTGCTCTCAGTGCTTCCTGCACTAGATCTCCTCATGTTTGTTTCAGCTATCCCTAGTTAGGTATGCATGTCTCCCTCTCTACCACCCCCCCCACCAAACTGGGCACAGCTTAGAGTGTGGAGCTGTGCAGTGGAGTGATTGTCCCACTTTACCCAATTAGAATTCACGCACAATGATTGTGATTATAGCGAAAGTAAAACTGCTTTGCTAGGGGAAGGTAAGCAGCACTGGAAGCTTGTAATTACGGCTTGAACTCCAAGTAAAAATTTCTTTTAGCTCTTTGGAGTTTGAAGGTGTGGTGTGTGGGGAGGGGGGCTTTGTAATTGATGTGTCTTTAGGTACAGTGCTACATTGGGGCACTTACTAACACAGACAGCAGCTACCGGTAACGGCACGATGGGTTTTATCTGCACGAAAGATTACAGAGAACAGACAATGCTTATATATTTCCTTCGAATTAATGTGAATCAATTAGCCATGCAGTGACAGAGAATAAGCTTTACTTTTACTAGACGTGGATAGTTTCACTTAGTGTGGTCTAGGGGTGAGGGGCTCGGTGATTGTAGTTTCTTTACTGACTAGCTGGTCCCCCCCTCCTCATTAAAAAAGTAAAACTCCCAGAGCAAAAAAAAACAAGAGGGATAGGAAGGTCAGAGAAAAAAAAGGCAGATTTACAGATGGTTGGTAATTAATCCTAATACTGTGTGATTAGTTTAAAAAATTATTTGCCTCAGTTACCATGTCCTTTAAAAGAACATGAGAGTGTATAATCAAACCAGGTCACAGGTGGATATATTTGAGGTGCACCTTCTCCAACCCTGGGCCGGTTAACAACAGGCTACCGTATTCATATAATGCAAAAGAAAGCAACTATGGAAAAATCAGTATGATTTTAATAATGTGGCTGCAACACCTTATGGGAAGAATGATTTCCGTCATAAATCTAGTAGATCTGGGTATAATGGGGGTAATTTTTGGAGCCAGTTGACAAAGGTTTTGGCAAGATTATAACTAAAATTAAATCATGTCCTCCCCTTGATTAAATTTTTTTCTTACACGCTCCCCACCCCTAACAAACTTGCCCTTCACAAATGACTAACCTCCCAGGCATTCTTAATGAAATACCATCTCTACACTCCACTAACCTCTGTAATTGTCTTTCCCATGTCCCGGCTTCTCCATCCCGTGGCCAGCAGCTCAATCATGTGATGCATTCACGGATCATGAATGGACCGTTGCCTGAGGGAAGCCTATCCTCACACTATGCGAGCTTATAAATTTGGAAGGCCCTTGTTTATTATAGCTAGTAGCCTGCCTAGGGAATTAAAGCACTATTGATAGCTTCTTTGAGATCATAAGAGTACATGTCAGCATCTAACAAATCAGTCTCTAAAGTCTCTGGAACAAGCCTTAGGTCGTTGCCTGTGGGGGGGGGCCTAGAGTTGCAGTATAATTTTTTAGTCAATGAGAAAGTTTGGCTGACTGTTGCTATTAGAAATGGGCCGAGAACTGACAAATTCTGATTGGTATAACTAAGAATGTGTGTAAACCAACTATGATTGGAAAAGCAATTGGTTAGCTATACCAATCAGATTTCTCTCTCTCGTGAATAATTGTGAATGTTTTATATCATAATCTGGTTACAATGATTCTTATCAGAACGAATCTGATTGGTATTGGCTTTTGGAAGAATCTAACTCCCCCTGTCTATAACACACCACCATGTATGATTGGATATACCAATGAAGACCGGTTTGGCTCTGTATAGCAAACTCACGATTACCTTTCTTAAAAGAAACTTAGGATTCGGCTCACTCACCTTTTAATTCTTTACATTTTACCACCACACTCTTAGAAATGTTTTGCTGAACTTTCGAAATTTTCCCTCACAACAGTTTTTTGGCTTACAACACAAACTACCATAGTCTTTCACATACATCCTCCAGATCCCACGGATTTCAGGTTTTTGTTCGGTATCATTTATGTAGTCCCTTTGGTCCATCTCTTATTGGCTTTTTGTCCTGTCCAGAGTTCACTCTTCTGTTTGTGATAATTTTCTTTCTGCTAATGCACAGGTAGTAACAAAGCTTTTTATCCATAAAAAGATTGGGGACTTTTTCTTACCCCTTTTTTTTCTCCCCCCCCTTTTTCTTTTTATTTTCCCCTTCCCCCCCCCACCCCGTTGCCCATGGCGTTGCTTTTATAAAGGGGTACCAGGTTAATAAGGACATTTTTGTTAGAATTGGGGGAAAGTATTATTTATTCCGGTAAGAGGTCTTTAAAGTACGACCAGAGCCTGCGTTATGTTGGTTCTTACCATTTTCTATACGACCCACATTTATTATTAGCACCTATATTTACCATAATTGGATACCACATTGTAACTGTACTTATCCCAGCCTATTTAAACCCGCAGGCCACATTTCCCAAAACCCTCCATTAACTCCCACTCGACTACCTACTTGGCCACCCCCCTACATGTAGTTGTCCACGCCCATCTCCATTTACCCCTTCACATCCCCAGCGCACCCCATACCGGGTTCCTTTCCTGCTAGCCCCCCATCACCCCACACTTACTTCCTAGTCCCTTGTGACCCTAAACTCAACTGCACCACAACAACGTTTCTTCCGAGGCTTAGCCAAAGGGTCCCTCTTCTTCCCCTATATCGTGCCCTCAGGTCTAGACTTGTCGTTCTGCACCATGCGTACCTGCCCATGCTCCCCTTCCTCCCCCCACTCCTCCTCCACCCTCCCGTCTGCCTCCCAGTTCGGCTAGTCCCTACCCTCTAGCTTACCAACACCTTTAGTAGACTGACCCTCACTGTACCACACAGTTTGTTATACACCATATCAGCAAAATATTCCTATTTTTTTCCACCCCCGTAACAGCTCACCCAACATACTGTCGTTTACAATGACCTCCTCCATCATTTCACAATCGCGCGAAGTGAGCCCCTGACCCGGGCTAACGCCGAGTCCGCCACTCACCTTGTTGACTGGGCTTTCCGCAGCATAAACGCTACAATACAGGACGAACGGATGCCGGTCCCGGCCCCCTATGCTTGCATTTCTAGCAAAGCAGAGGCGCTGTGAGGGAGCGCGTGCGCACGGTACCAGAGGGGAGGTAAGCTTAGAGTTTGGGGGGCCTTTCTGACAAAAATAACAAACTTGTACCTTGAGGTTCTGGGGGCTGTTGGAGCCCAGGGGGCCTCTGACTCTCTGTATTAATTAATTTGCCCCGCTTTCACACATTTATTTCCGGGCTTCCGCGACATACCCTTTAAGCTCATGAATCACACCGTATCTAATAGTATGTTATGAATCGGCTCCTTTTGCTAACCTTTTTGCATGTAGCGTTCGTGTCAACCCCCTCAAATTAAGTATAGTTTTCGCCCGTCCTACTCGGCACATTGTTTCAGCGCTCACGATTTCTGCCTAAATCCCCTCGACACCCTTCTGGTTTCTTTCGTTCTTACGAGAACCACTCGTTTATGAGTATCAGTCCCTCGTCCATTTGTTTTATACCCCTTGCACTTTTGTATCAAGTCCAGCTGTCACCAAAACCGACAACTTGTCTCCTTTTTTCCCCCTCCCCCTATTTCCTTTCCTCCTCCCCCTCCCCGCTTTCGTCCGGTTAACCCGATGTTTTAACAAGTTTTTTATGATAGGACTGTTCCCCCCCAGACCATTTCCCAGCGTTGCCACAGCCCATCTTTTGCAGTAAGTTACCATTGTCAGTTTCCCTACGTCTTGTACATCAACTAGGACTTTTGATAACTTATCTTTATTTTCTCCCGCCACTTAACATCCCATTTACCTGAATCAGGTCACGGAATTTCGAACTTTACTAAAGTTTGAATAACAGTGTTTACTTTCTTCCCGAACTTTATGACAGTTTGGTATCCGCGTCCATCTTATTCCCACCTGAGCTTTTTTTGTTGATTACTAGATGAATCGTGTCAGTTTATTAACCTTTGATTTGCAGCTTTCACAGCATGGAGTTCCGCCCGCTCCTGTTGGTTTTATGTTAATCCTTTATAAAAGCCACCACCCAATTTGTTTGTACCTTCAAATGACCATTTCCTTAATTAGCTCTGTTGATCATTTTTTTAATCGCAATGTTGTGATTGAAGACCATTGTGTGTTCAGGGATCTAAATGTCCCTGTATACCCCCTCCCCCCTCTTTGTCACCAAAATTTATGGGTCTCCATAGTTAGCTTTGGAGCATTTGGCCGGGCACCTGTTCACGGGGTATTCCTCAATAAACCATCTTGCACTTTTGTCTTCTTTTCTCTCATCTTATTTTCCTCATGACATCCTTCATGACTTTTCGCCCCCCCCCATTTTTCTCTCCGGATGGGTTTTGGCGGTTCCCTCCGCTTTTCTACGTTGGCCTTAATTTTAATGTGTCATATTCAAAATCTAATTGATGGTTCCCACCGCCCTGCGCTCACTAACACACTTTCTAACTAAAGGCCTCCCCCTTGAGGCCCGATTTGCCTCAGCATGACCGATATCTTAGTAGTTTGTATAAGAGTTACCCTCAGATTTTTTATTGACCCTATATTAATATATATATATTAAATATAAAACACCTTTAGTAAACCAACCCAACCATATGCCCTCAAACCCACCCATTGTCGCGCCCTGTGCATATAAACTTGTTGTTACGACCTCAGTCGATTCACGTTTTTATGAACAGTAAGGCTTTACAAGTTTGCTTTCATTTCAGTCCTTATTCAGTCCTCGTTTATTATACCTGTATCTCTTTCTCATGTTCATTACTGCCAAGTTTGTCACCCTTACAAAGGCAAAGACTTAGAGGATACACCCAGTCTTCACGCGCACCATGTTTGTTATATTACCATAATTTTACAATCGACTCTTTGAAACAGGGTTGATACCTGTGTGTTGGTCACTCAGATTAACCTACATTTGGGTTGATATTCGCAGCACAAGTTTTTCCTTATATGGGATTGCTGTTACGAGTAAAGACCGTTTTTACTCATTCCGTGTTAAACACCCCCTTTTTGCTTGCTTGGTTTTAATAGTCCGTTTTGTTCCCTAACCCCAAGTTAAACTACTTCAAACTCTCAACCCCCCACGCCCTATCGTACTCTTTTTTGCCCAGCCGCTTCCGAGTATCGGTACCTAAGGTCATTGCACTGTTTCCAATTACTAATATTTTTACATTAAACTCTTTCCCCAGTTGTATACTGATTGCGGCCGTATGCCGTTTCTGCACGAGTATTCAGCTGCTTTCTAATCTTTCTTTTTCATGGCAGTATTGGAATTCTTTTGCAGAAACACGGTCCTTTTTTTAGATAAATTATTTGAATCTTGTCTTTTTGCTTACCCGTGCACTTTTGTCAATTCTTCCCGGGACATTTGGTCTTTTTTTCACCCACACTTTAACCCAGGCGACCTTTCACTTGTCCACCCCTTTTAAGACTTTTTTGATACGCTCGCCGGTAGGGACATGATCATTTCAAGCCCACCTAATCTCGTTTTCATTGCCTATTATTGCCCTTACGTCCAAAGGTACCGATCCTTTACCCTTATCCTGTTCCTCTTTCCTCATAGTCTGTTAAGTTGTTTTCCAGCCCCTATTTCCGATTTGTCATGGTACATGCCATTTTAGACAGGCCGCCTGGCAGGTCACCCTTTGTGCACGCCCCGCGCCGTGATTAGGTGAGACCCTTTGCACGCCCAATCACAGTCGCAGCTGCGGGAGTTCTCGGAACAGAGGATCCGCGTACAGCAGTTTTAGGGTATTTCGGTATTTTAGTAAAGATTCCCCTGGGCGCGCACACCTTTCCTCTAACTCTAATATTTTTTTATGACTGCGTTTGTTGGGGCTTTGCCGCCCGGCAGCCCATCCTTGCTCATACCACATATCAAAGGTTTTACGTCTAGGCGTTGTGAGGGCCACTTCGCTTGAGAATTAATAACCGTCGGAGGGTTCGGAGGCACTTGCACCTGAGCATCGCCTCAACAACCTTGATTGAGTGCTTTTTTTTTTTCCTTTTCTTTATGGCAGACTCAGGTTTCACAGTACTGACGTTAACCACCCCCACCCTGCGACTACATCTGAGCCCATCCCCCGTTTCCATCCGACCTTGGTTATGTGGACGCTATTGTTTTCCGCCGTGTATATTCCCTTTTTACTTGTTGAGCTAGATAATGCGCCTATACGGCCTTTTAATGGTTACTTTTTGCATTCCTTTAAACTTCGTAATGTTGCCAGTATAGGTTTTGTTTCCGTTATAGTTTTAAATTTTAGTTTTAGGGGCCTCTTTTTTCCTCCTTCCCTTTTTCGTCCTTGGGACATGCCCTCCTAGCCTGCCGCTGACAGGTGCTTGTAACATTTACCCTAGTACCACTTTTGCTCTCTGGTTGAATTAGGTTTTACAAAACCAAACAATGACGTCGGGTGGCTTATTCGTATCAGTCGGGTTTTCCCCGATTACGTCGTCTGGGCCAAATATAACACTTAAAAAGGACAAACTGAATGTAATTTCTTTGTTTGCCCAAGGATATCCATGTTCAATACCCCCTTCCTTCCAAACTTTTCACAATAACCTGGCCCGCATTATATACCAAGACACCAATCCCCTTCTCCTCAACCACCTCCCTTCCCCACCTAAATCTTCAAGTCACCCATCAATACCGCACTAGTTTCTCACCAGAATTTCTTTGTTACCAACAAACACATTTTTTTTCCCCAAAACTCCATACGGTACATCTTTTCTTGATACATCGTTTCCTGCGATATTGCTCTTTTACTTCTCAGTTGCAGCCCCTCTAATCAGTTTTCCCTGTAAACCGCCAGCTCAGATTGTATAACCTCTTGAATTACATTAACGCCACCCTTGTAAGTGTATCAGAAAGTACAAAGAATCTTCTTTTCTTTACAATGGTGTCTTGGAGACCAGTGAGTTTTATGTGAAGTTCGATATGTATCGGCGGTTTTTAGGTTCCCTTTTTGTAAAACATATATACACAAGGTCCTCTGTTATGCATTTCTGTTAGACGTGTTTTTTCTTTGGTGAATTTATCCCCGGCTCCTTTAGTACCCAAGTCAAGGACTGTTTTTGTTGCTCTTTGATAGGACAGCCTTTTTTTTTTTTTCTTTTAGTGGCATTCCTCCAACTTCGGGTTTCTCTGTGCCACCTACCTGAGTTATCCCATTTTTTGACACCCACTACTTTTGGACAATCCGCCCGTCTTTCATTACAAAGGTATGCCACCCACAGGTTTTTATAACCTACCCGGTCTAAAAGAATTAACCCGGGAATGTGCAACATAATTGCTCTCGCCACAACCCCAGTGCTGATAACTTTGGCATGTTCCTCCGCTAGTTACCCGAGAGACTAAATACTAACTTTTTTCTTATTTTTAAATGGACGCATTTTCTGTATTCCCAACTGCTGTTTTTTTGGATGTACCCCCTTATGATCCATTCAAATTTTTTTGCCATAACGGACAATTATTTTGGCTTGGCTGTACCGGTTTCATATCCCTCTTAACGGGGAAGAAGATTTCCCCACATCTATAATTTTTTTTCTAGTGCTTTCATTCTTCTTTAACAACTCTTCTCACCCCTTACCCACTATGACATGCCGAACCACCGAAAGCAAATCTACCTCCAATCATTTGACCACAAACTTTTGCTAACCCCTTTTTGTAAGGAAAAGCTCAATTTATCTAAGTGCCCTTCAAAAACAAACTTTCCTTGATTACACCAATCCTTCCCTTTATTTACTTCACATCTAATGAACGTGATCTGAATACTTTATAAATGTCCTAATGTTTTGCTGTTTCCCCCCCTTCCTTTTTCCCTCTATTCTTCCCTCCTACTTGACGTTTTTCCTGAATATGGACTTCAGAAACCTATTTTGTTCCCTTTTTGTTTGACCTCTTCCTATTTTTGCTTGACATCCCTGAAACCTCTAAATTTCCACACCATGTATCATTAACATCAAATATCTTTGTCCTCTGCTCCTCCTTTCCGGTTACAATACCAACTGGTGCAATAGAATCACCTTTCTAATTTTAACCCACCAAAGGAGCCGGCCCCATAATCAGCTTTACTCGATTTTTTGTAAACGCGAATGGCTTCCTTTCTCCCCAGACACGTCTGTTCCCTTTTTGTTTCTTAATTCTTGGTAACTTCTTTATTGCAGTTCACCCTTTTTTGCCCCGTCCTATTACCCATTAAGTTATACAAACGTGATTGGACCCCCAGTCTTTTCTTAACTATCCCCAATGTACACGACCTTTTTTAAGTAGTGAGGCCTCCGTTTGACCCAGACTCTATGTCACATGAAATTCATGTGGCCTTATGAACCTTAATTTCACGGCCAATCTCTCCTTTTATTCAAGACACAGCACCTTTACCATCCGGACCACAAAAGATGTTCATTTTCCATCTTTTCGGGCTTATGATTCTTCACCTTTTCAGTGGTACACACACAAAATACAATATATATATTACCCATTCCCGCCGGATCACACGTTTGGTTTTTCCAGTTTCTCACGTAAATGATGAGATACCGTTAGTTGGTGGTTTTTCTCCTCCCTTCTTTTTTCTTTTTCCACGATTCTTTTTTTTACAATTTATTGTTTTTTACTTGCTGGATTAATAATGATTTGTGGGAGTTAAAGTTCGTCCGTTTCCCCCTATTATACTTCAGTGTACGTATCCTTCTTCACCGTCTTTCTTTTTCAGCGTGATTTTCTTATAACCCGCAATATTTTCCACTTCGCCGCCCTCATTTGTTCCCCTATGTAGCTTTTTGCCTTTCCTGGGTTTCTGGCGGTTTTTGCCGGTTTCCCCGCTGTTGTCCGTTGTATGCAACCATTTTATCACCTGCATTGTATCCAATATGCATTTAGATGCTTGGAGTTTCAAATGGACAAGTATAAAGTGAAGTGGCGATTTTTACATAAGCCCAGCAGGGTCCCCGGCTAAACACATCTTAATTCGAACTCTTACCTTTCAAACTTCACGACTTATTCTCCCCGATGATTCATTTCCGAATTGCAATAATTAGGAGCCTATTTTGACACTCAACGCTAGCCGAATCCCCCGATTAGCGGCTCTGATTTGTTAAATCACAAACGCTCATGTTATGTTCAAAACCCCCGATTTCTCCTTTGCTATTCCCCACTTCCACCTCCCCCTGTTTTATGTGTGCGCCTACAGCCGGTCCCTTTTGAAATTTAGCATTGCGAGAAGGGGAAAGACGCGGCAAGCTATTAAGCTCTAAAATACTTGTATTGAAAAATGTGTTTACCCGCATGCCTACTTATGATGGAGATTATGGTATGTATTTTATGGTTTCATAATGTGCTAATGGTAATTAATTAAAAGCCAGGCCCATCTCTTTTGTACTGTATCAAAAGCTTTAGCAAAATCCAAGTATACTACATCTACTGCTATTCCAGGCACAATCTATTTCTCATAGATCCATGCTGACTACTATTTATAAGATCAGTTCTGGAAACAAAGCCAAGGATATGATCCCATAACAGTTTATAGTACCTTCCCTACTACTGATGTTAGGCTCACAGGTCTATAGTTGCCAGGTTGGGAACAACTACCTTTTTTGAATATTGGTATTACATTGGCTTTTTTCCAATCCAGCAGCACATCGCCAGACAAAAGTGAATCTGAAAAAAAAGAAACAGTGGTCTAGATAAAACTGAACTAAGCTCTTTTAAGATCCGAGGATGTATTCCATCCGGTCCTGGGTATTAATAGATATTAACTTTGTCTAATTGTTTCCGTACCATATTTTCTGTCAGTCAGAGTGAATATTACTCATTTATACCCTTTATATTATTACAGTCCCTACTATAAGGGCTAGGATTCTCTATAGTGAATACCGAAAGCCTTTTTCTTTTTTTCCATTTCCTTTCTTACCTGGGCATTAAGCTAGACAGGAGAGGACCTAATTTTTTTACACTTAAAAGTATAGTTGTGTTCAAAATTATTCAACTGAGGATGTATTCCATCCGGTCCTGGGTATTTATTGATATTAACTTTGTCTAATTGTTTCCGTACCATATTTTCTGTCAGCCAGAGTGAATATTACTCATTTATACCCTTTATATTATTACAGTCCCTACTATAAGGACTAGGATTCTCTATAGTGAATACCGAAAGCCTTTTTCTGGAGGGCAGGTCAAGAGCAATCCAAGCGGCCATACCGTCACCAATTGTAGCCCACGATATGTTAACATTAACTGGTGGGTACTTACGCATCCTGATGGCCCATCTAGCTTTTACTACAATGGGGGGTCTCATGATGGGACCCGTTACATATGGGGGTCAGACTGGGCCCTTTACTATATGGGGGTTCAGAGGGAATTTACTAGATGGAGGGTCAGAGGGCCCTTTATATATGGGGGTCCGAGTGCCCTTTACTATATGGGAGTCAGAGTGTGCCTTTACTATATTGGGGTCAGAAGGCCCTTTACATATGGGGGTCAGAGGGCCCTTTACTATATGGGGGTCAGAGTGCCTTTAACTATATGGGGGATCAGAGTGGCCCTTTTATATTATGGGGTCAGAAGGCCTTTCCTATATGGGGGTCAGAGGGGACTTTACTCCCCTTTTACTATAATGGGGGTCAGAGGGCCCTTACTATATGGGGTCAGAGGGCCCTTTACTATATGGGGGTTCAGAGGGCCCTTTACTATATGGGGTGGGGTCTGATTGCCTTCTATTGGGGGTCAGAGGCCTTTGACTATGATGGGGTCAGAGGACCCTTTACTATAGGGGGCCAACCACCCCAGGGGCTTTCCAGCTCAGAGTCAGCCCCCAGCTCTTTCACAGATCACCTCTCCATCCCCCCCCAGACCACTCTCAAGCAGCTCAGGTCTCCCCAAGAGGGCCCTTTACTATAGGGGGTCAGGGGCCCTTTACTAATGGGGGTCAGAGGGCACTTACTATATGGGGGCTGGGCCCTTTACTTTGGGGGGTGGTAGGAGGGCCCTGACTATGTGTTTACAAACATATGTTATGGGAGTTCCTAGTCGTTTTATCCAGTTCCAGTTCCCCTCCCAGTCACTCAGCATTTTTCATCAGTTTATTTATTCTTTCATCAGAGGCCCTCTTACTATATGGGGGTCAGAGGGGCCCTTTACTATATGGGCCGGGTAAGAGGCCCTTTACTATATGGGGGTCAGAGGGCCCTTACTATATGGGGTCAGAGGGCCCTTTACTATATGGGGGGTCAGAGGGCCCTACTATATGGGGTCAGGATGGCCCTTTAATATGGGGGTCAGAGGATCCTTTACTATATGGGGGTCAGAGGGACCTTTACTATATGGGGGGGTCAGAGGAACCCTTTACTAATATGGGGTCAGGAGGACCCTTTACTATATGGGGAGTCGAGAGGCCACTTTACTGATAATCCACGGGTTTTGGTCAGAGGGCCCTTTACTATATGGGGGGTCAGAGGGCCCTTTACTTATGGAGTGGTCCGTCAGTCAGAAGGGCGCCTTTACGGATAATGGGCTCAGGGGACCCTGTCTAAATCGGGGTCAGAAGGCCCTTTACTATATGGGTAGAGGGCCCTTTACTATATGGAGGTCAGAGGGCCCTTTACTATATGGGGTCGAGGGCCCAGGGTTACTATATGGGGGACAGAGGGCCCTTGACTATATGGGGGGTCAGAGGGCCCTTTTACGATATGGGGGGCAGTGGGGCCCTTTACTATATGGGGTTCAGAGGGGCCGCTTTACTATGATGGGAGGTCAGAGGGCCCTTTACTATATGGGGTCAGTGGGACCTTTACTATATGGGGGTCGCAGAGGGCCCTGTACTATATGGGGTCAGTGGGCCCTTTACTATGATTGGGGTCAGTAGGGCCTTTAGCTGTATGGGGTCAGAGGGCCCGTTAACTATATGGGGGTCAGAGGGCCTGTACAATTATGGGGAGTCATGGAGTACAGGGGTGTTACTTCAATAATGGTAAGCTTACATCAAAGTGTTATGAAACTTATGCCAGCTCCCGACACGTTTTTAGAAACTGAAACTACCAGCAACAAAGCATGATGGGAGTTTGTAGTTTCCCAAACATATGGAGTGCCAAGGATTTGGGGAGTTACTGGAATGGATTTGGCTGTTACGTGTTATGGGATTCATGTATGGGAATTCTTGTGTTTCCATTTAAAGGGAAACTAATTTCTACCCTCGGCTTATACTCGAGTTGGGACATCCGTTAGTTTAAAATTTCAGGAGTTAAATGCATACGGTACCTCGACATATACTCGGATCGATCTTAAATATTCGAGGATATTACGGTATAGCGGATTATATGACTAGGTTATGATATGGTTATAATGCCCACTAGGTTAGTATATGGTTATATGACTAGGTTATGATATGGTTATTATATACTCGGGCGTATTATGCACTAGGTTATTATATGGTTATTATATTACTAGGTTATAATGATGGGTATAATCTATTACTAGAATTGTATATATGGTTTTTAGTGTTAACTAGGTTCTTAGATATGGTTATTATATTACTAGGTTATTTTATGGTATTATATTGTACTAGGTTTTATTATATGATTATTTATGTTTGAAGCTTATTATATGACTAGGTTACTATGTACGGGTATTATATGACTAGGCATTACTATATGGTTATATATGACTAGGTTATCTATATGGCAATATTATCTGGTTAATGATATTCTTGGCCTAGGAGGTGGGTACTAGATTTACTAGGGTTATTATATGGTGATTATATGGTTATTATAATACTAGAGTTATTATATGACTAGGGTTTCTATATGGTTATTATATGACTAGGTATTATATGGCTATTAGATGGTTTATTATATTACTGGCTATTATATGGTACTATATTAACTAGGTTATTATAGGTTATTATAGGGTTATTAATATAACTCGGGTATATATAATTGAAAACGTATACGTCAAGGTTATAAGACCCCACCCCTTCCAGGATTCCCTATGGGGAGAACCATAAACTGTCAATAATATCCATATAATCGAAAAACACATGATGAACGCAGTACCTACAAATTCCAGTACCCTTTACAGCCCGGAACAACGCAGGTTTGAGACGCACGTGTCGACGGTGGGTCGAAGGGAATCCAGTGAGGAAAGCAGGAGAAAGGGTGCGGGTTAAGGCTGTCACAGCGGTGCACGTAGTGAAAGAACAGCAGGGTGGGCTACCGTGTGGTTCTAATCATGACACCCGTGTTACTGCCAGGAGTAGAAGGGGGTAAAGTGGCCGTAATGCCTGTGCAGAAACACACATGAGCACCAGGCAGTGTTGTGTTGTGTGTTTGAGCCTGTGAACTTGTACAGCAGCCGTAGGCTGCACAATAAACCATGGGTGTGTTTATAAATGAGGATGGGGAGGGGTGGGTTAAATGGATAATGTACCCCCTACTGTAAATTATATGGCTATTACCAGCATCGGGTTATTACGGTATCCTGTAATAACAGGTCGCGGAACATCCTCGGTGTGAATTTAAAATCCTTATAATCTACCGTAGAGAGGTAACAGATTATCCACATAATTATTAGGTCAATTATATAACTGGTTATATAGGGTATGATATGGTTATTATCTGGTTATATGACTAGGTTATTATATGGTTATGATATGGGGTTATATATGGTTATATTATTATATGTTATATATGGTGATGATTATTATATGGTTATTTATGATAACTTGGTTATTATATGGTTCATATTTACTAGGTTATTATATGGGTTATTATATAGGTTTATTAAATAAACGAGGTGTTATTATATGGTTTTAGATGGTTATTAGATAACTGTTATTTATATGGTTAGTGTATATTACTAGGTTATATATTTTTTTTTTCCTCCCTTTTGGTCGTATTAAGTTAATTATGTAACTCTTAGGGTTTTATTACTATTTTGGGCCCTTTATTTATTTATGGTATTTATCTATTTGGCTTATTCTATTGGTCACCTATTATTCCCCACCTAGTTTTCCTACCTTGTTTTGATTGTTAGCGTTTTACATTATCCTTTTTTTTTACTTTGGTCGTCCATTTTAGTTATAACCTACGTTGTGTTATTATAGGTTTATTCATGTTATCCCGATTTTACTCCCCGCCGCCCCCCTATTATATGGTTATAACCCCACCCTTGTCCATGGACACCTACATGGTTATTGTGTGGTTTTTCCACTACAACCTGGATTACATTATTACTTTGACCCCCTACCCATGTTTATTTAATTACTTCCCCCGTTGTTAGATTATACACATTCCACCGGACTTCTTTTCCCCCCTTTATGTGTACTCTTCCACATAGCCGCGCCTACCCCTTGTTCAGTACAGTGACAATGTCCCACGGTGGGAGACGCGGCCCTTCCTTTTTTCCCTCTTGGGTGTCTTCCTTTTTTCTTTCTTGTTTGATCGGGCACCCATCCACCACCCGGAGTGAAAGAGCGAGCAACGGTTTGTCCGTCAGCCGCAAGTCACTGCTTTTCATGGAGCACCACCCCCGCCCATATTCGTAAGGCAGCGTGGGTGTTTGTTCATTAACGCAGGTACCCCCGTGACTGCAAAGGAGTTGAGCATCTAGTGTTGTTTAAGATTTGGCCAGTCTATATTTTCTCGACCCTGGCTGCCACCCTTTGTGGCTATGACAACAACGCACAACAAACACACTGCTTTTGGTACACCCAGGCCTTAGTGTAGTGTCGTGTGTTTTTTAAGCCGTGAACTTTTTACATCAGCCTGATAGGTCCTGCACAATATACCAGGGTTTGTTTAACCATAAATGAGGATCGGGGACCGGGCTGGGTTTTATTAGGGATAATGTACCCTCCTATATGTATTTCATATGGATATGCACATATCCGGCACCTCAGAGTCTAGTTTCATCTGTTATAAAAGGTAACGCTGATCACTCCTACGGTGATTTCGAACATCTCTTATAATTTACAGCTTTATGGGTTGGTGTAGATCATATCCACTATTATTATATAGCGATGGATTGAATAAGCTGCCTATTATGACATGGTTATGGAATATGGTTTATATTATATGGTTACGTGTGTGTAGGACGGGATTATTAATATGGTGTATAATGCAGACACATAAGGTGTATTACTATCCCGGTAGTTATATGGTCATTATATGGTATTATATGACTAGGTTATTATATGGTATTATATGACTAGGTTTATTATATTGGTCGCTCAGGCTATCACTAGGTTATAAATGCGCCCGCCCTATATGACTAGGTTATTGATATGGTTATTGATATTGGTTATTATTATATGGTGATATATACTGTAGTGTTATTATATGGTTTATTATGACTACGGTTATTATATGTGTTATATATAAATAGGTTAGATATGTTATATGACTAGGTTATTATATGGTTATTATATTACTAGGCTATTATATCACTAGGTTATTGATTATGGTTATCCTATGCTTGTGAGGTTCTCATCATCCAGGTCATGGTATTATTATCCTGTTGTAAGTCAATAGATCAAACTGGACTTGAAGTTTAGTACTCGAAGACGTTTCGCTCCCCCCCCCCGCTCATACGATGGCTTTCTCAATTCAGATGACTTGTACAAGAATCCTGTTGGCAATGATATTTATGGTTACCCTGGGAACGGAAAATATTCCCAATTAGCACTATCACAGCCAGGGTTAAGGGCTTGTGATTGTTCATAGTGCCTAAGGAGGTCGGAGATTTTTTTTTAGGGTTATAGTTGACTATTTCGCCCAGACGGTAACGGAACGCCGGTAAGTTCAAAAAGCGCAATTGTACTATCGGCAGACAGGTTGGGTTTCCGACACCGCCCCACCCCTATATCTTAGGCTTTGGTTATGGGAAGTTCATAAAGCAATTCACCTCACAGAACCCAGGATTTGAACGGAAGAAAGATGTAGAAGAAACTTATGGGTGTTCCTATGATTCGAATTGTCTCTTCACTTGCCTTATATACCTCACCGGGAGGCTGTGACATGTGTGAAAAGTTAGGGCCTAAGTATCAGACACTCCACCAGCACATAACAGATCTCTAACAACCAGAACAGCGTGTGTTCTTTGATGCCTGATATACCACCTATTTCAAATACGAGATAAGTTCTATAAGCAAAAACATGGTAGTTGTCTATGGGATCTCCAGTTTTCACATCCTGTGGCCAAACCTTTACATGGAGGCAGTTGAAGAACTACCGCTTTTATACGTTTAAGGGCATCAGCACACAGCCACTGGATTCACGATTGTGGATGACACCTGGTTAAAATCCCCAGAAGGAATTACAAGCCTCACAGAACAACAGCGTAAGATGCCCAATGACGGATCAAATTCACAGAAACAAACACACGAAATGGCCTTTCTTGGCTGCTCGGTAGAAGTTAGGCGAGAATGGTAAAACCTGGAATTAGAGGGATTTGAGAAAACCAACACCACACTAGAATCAGATCTTGATTTGTGAACTGCCACACACCCCTTTAGATCACAATGTAGGCGGTCATCAGAACCCTTGCAACACTAGACCAGGAGAACATCCCCACATAGCACAGAGGCATATGGTATAGAGAATAGGAATTGTTCCCATATAGGACAGCCCTAGTATTGGACCCCCCCCGGTTCGTAATAAAGACATACGTCCACTTAGTCCAACTTTATTACGACCTATCCATAATGTATATCGAACAGTACATAGTATTGGGGTTGTTGTATATACAAGACATACGTTCCATTCTTATTAGTCCAACCTTTATACCCTATCCTATTTAATGGTCTATCTACAATGTGAATAGTATTGGAGGTGTATAAAGACATATGTCCACTAGTCCAACTTTTATACCATATCCATCATGTATCTAACAGTTACACAGTATTTGGAGGTTGTTATCAAAGACCATACGTCCATTCTAGTCCAACCCTTTTATACCCTACCCATAATGTCTATGCTAACAGGTACACTAGTATTGAGAGGTTTGTAATAAAATAAGACATAAGTCCATTCTAGTCCCCCCAACTTTTTTATTACCCTACCCCTAATGTGTGGTAACCAGGAACGAAACACGCATGACGCGCGCCCGCCAGAGTCAGGGAGGCTACTACATACAGTTACATAGTATTGGACCCCATGGGTTTGTATAAAGGGACATGACGTCCATTCTCAGGTCCCAACCCTTTTTAACCCCCTACCCATACTGTTCCTACTAACATTTGTTACACACCCCGTCATGGATCGGTCCCTTTGTCAAAAGAATAAGTCCATTCTATGTTTTTTCTTCAACTTTTTATTACCCTACCCTCAACTAATGTCTACTCTAAATCAGTTTTTTTTTTCTTCACACAGTATTGGTATTGGTTGGTGATTAACAAGACATACGTCCAATTATACTGTCCATTTAATAATTTTCTACCCTATCCATAATGGCGTCCTATCTTAACCAGTTTACCACAGTATTGGGGGTGCCGTTTTTTCATAAGACATAAGTCCCATCGTAGTTCCATACGTTGTCATACACTTTCCTATCCATTAAATTCTATCTAGCATAGTTAACAGTCCACAGTATTGCCGGGGGTTTCTGTATAAAGCACATAGTCCATCTAGTTTCTTTTCACAATCAGTATTCCACCGCCCTCGACATACCACCTAGAAATGACACGATCTCTTAACAGTTACACCAGATTGGCGGGTGTTAAGACATTACGGTCCACTTATTCCGTAAACCTTTATACCTATCCATAATGTCTATCTACAGTTACCAAATAGTTATTGCCGGAGTGTATAAATGACCTTCCGTCCCACTTACAGTCCCAACCGTTATACCCTATCCATAAGGTCTATTAAACAGGACATAGTATTGGATGTGTATAAAGACACTTACATTGAACTAGTCCAAACCTTTTACCCTATCCATAATGTCTATCTAACAGACTTTACCCATTAGTTATTCGGAAGTTGTTTACCTATAAGTTTCCATATCGTGTGCTCACTTACCCTTAGTCCAATCTTTTTTCGGATCATCCCCCTATTTTTTCCCTTGCAATGTCTATGGAACAGTTACATAGGATTTGCGTCGGTCCTTTGGTATCATTAAATGACATCAATGTTACACATATACGTCCACTAAGCTTCATACCATCCTATCACACAACTGTTTCTCACCCCTTTCCTAAACAGTTACAGTAGATTGTTTTTTTTTGATGGTTGTATAAAAGACATACGTCCATCCACTCAACTGTAATACCCTATCCCATAATGGTTCTATCTACACAGATAACATAGTATGGAGGTTGTATAAGACATACGTCAATCTAGGTCCATAAAACGTTTATACCCTTAGCCATATGTTAGTCTCTCTAACAGTTACCTAGTAATTGGGAGGGTTAAAGACATATGTCCATCTAGCCAACTTTTATACCCTATCATAATGTCTAAACAACAAGTTACATAGTATTTTGGAGGTTCTTGTATGTAACAGACATACGTCCACCTTAAGTTCCAACCGACTTTCACACCCATCCATAACAGTCATTAAACTAGTTACAGAGTATTGGAGGTTTATGTAATAAAGACATATGTCCCATCTTAGTCCACCAACACCCTGTAGTATTACCCTATTCCATAATGTCTAACTAACAGTTACATAGTATGGGGTGTGTGTATTATAAAGACATACGTCCACTTAGTCTAAACCCTTATACCCTATCCGATAAGTCGATCAACAGTTACACAGATTGGAGGTTTTTGTACAAAGGGACATACGTCAATCTAGTCCAACGTTTTATCTGCCCTACCCATAATTCTATCAACAGCCCCCTTGCTGTCTCCAAAAACAAGAATAGAAGAGAGTCGCTTGCCAGTTAATGCCAAAGTCATGTGGAAAACCACCAAATCTGTTTGGTTACACAGGTATTGGAGTGGTTGTATAAAGACCTACGTCCAACTTAGTCCAACTTTAAACACTATCCATAATGTCTATCTAACAGTACATAGTATTGGAGGTTGTTATAAAGACATAAGTCAATACTATGTCCAACTTTTATACCCTAGCCATAATGTCTATCTAACAGTTTATTAGTATTTGGAGTGTATAAAAGACATACGTCCATCTAGTCCAACTTTTATAACCCTATCCATTATTGGTTCAATCTAACAGTAACATAGATTGGAGTGTGTGTCTTATAAAGCAATACAGTTCCATCTAGTCCAAACGTGTATCTCCTATCCATAATGTACTGATCTAACAGTACATAGTATGGAGGTTTGTATAAAGCCATACGTCCCCTTCTGAGTTACAAACTTTTTATAAACCCGATCACATGAATGTGAATAAACTAACAGTTACATAGTATTGGAGGTTGTGTGTTGTATAAAGACATACGTTCACTTGTGTCCAACATTCATACCGACTAATCACCATAAGGTCTAAGCTAACAGTTACATAGTATTGGAGGTCATGATGTAAAGACATGACGTCCAAATTAGTCACTTTTATACCCTATCATAATTCTATCTAACAGTAACATAGTATTGAGGTCCCGTTGTATAAAGACATATGTCCATATAGTCCCAATTATACCCGATATCCACATAATGTCTATTCTAAACATGCATCGTATGGAGGTTAGGTATACAAGACATACGGTCCCTTCTAGGTCCAGAATTTTATACCTCTATCTATAATGTGTTCTATACTACAGTTTCATTTATTGGAGGTTGTATGTCAAAGACATCTGGCCACTTAGGTCCAACCTTTATACCCTATCCAAATATCGATTCTAACAGTTTACACAGTATTGGAGGTTGTATAAAGAACATTTACGTCATTGTATGTCCAACTTTTTTATTACCCTATATATAAGGTCTAACTAACAGGTACATAGTATTGGAGGTTGATATAAAGACATACGTCCACCTAGTCCAACCTTATCCCTACCCATAAGTCTAACTAACAGTTACATAGGAGTGGAGGTGGATAGATAAAGACATAGTATTCCACTAGTGTCCAACTTATATACCCAGTATCCATAAATGTGATCTACAGTTACAACAGTATTGGAGGTTGTATAAAAACGACTACGTCCATCTGTCCGAACCTTTGTATACCCTATCCATAATGTCGATCTAACAGTTAAACAGTATTGGATGTTGTATAAAGACATACGTCCATCTAGTCCACTTTTAGTACCCTATCCATAATGTCTATCTAAACAGTAGAACCAGTATGGAGGTTGTCTAAGGACATACTCAATCTAGTCCACCTTTTATACCATCATAAGGGTAGGGTATAAAGTATAATTTTACACAATATATGGCATATCCGGTAACCACAGAGATGGATGACTATCATGTGGGGATCCTTTGCAGGGGCCATAACTTTAGTAGGCACCCCTTTTTTAGTAAATAAATTGTTATAGAGACTATAATGGTACTGCTGTTGAAGCGGCGGACCCAGAAGTTTCCTGGGCCCTAGGCATTGCTAGGGTTTTGCCTGTGTGGATAATCCTTGCTCTGTAGGTAAACGGCATGGTCCATATTCCTCGCCCGATCGGATTTGCAATCTTTCCAATACGATTGAGTGAAAATCCGATCGGAAATGGAAACCCATCGAGGGTGTATGGAAATATTATCCCAATATTGATTTATAGGATGTAGTTTGTAGTGGGAAACAGTGAATGTAAGGCAATGGGAGGGTAAAAATGCGTGTCTGTGAAGAAGAGCGATAGATGGGGGGGGGGTCAGACAATTAATCCCTGGTTTAAACTTCCATGACAGTAAAAGGGAAACAAAAAAGAACAAAACAATAATAAAAAATGTAAAAAAAAAAAAAAAAAAAATGTCAAAGACCATAAACAAAAAAATGCATATCACAACAAGAAGTTATAAATTATGTTTAAATTAAAACTGTTCTTAACTGGAAAAAAGGATGTATAATGTACTAAAGTACTAAGCAGAATGATACTTTGGGGGTGGAATAAAACGATAGATGATGTGGCACAGAAAGACATTTGTGCGTTATTTCATTATCAAAGGTTATGTTTATAGTGACTGACTTTTACAGTGTCTCGTTTGATTTAATTGTAAAACAAGATCAAAAATCAAAATCAATGTCAAATTGGCAAAACACTCAATTTCAGGGGGATAATTAATTTGAACACAACGTACTGTTTAAGTGTAACAAAACAAAAAAAAAAAAAACATAGGGTTCCTCTCCTGTCTGGCTTAATGCCCAGGTAAGAAGGAAATGGAAAAAAAGAAAAACGCGATTTCACAGGTAATTCACTATAGAGAATCCTAAGTCCTTATAGTGGGAACTAGTAATAATATAAAAGTCTAGCTTAATGCCCAGGTAAGAAAGGAAAATGGAAAAAAAGCAGGAACTTTGGGGGGGGACTACAGGAGAACCAGATGGAGTTGGGATGTGAGGTAAGGATTAAACTACACTACATGGTGGGGCCAGTAGTTGGGGGGATTATAGTTTTGGGGGTGGACATGCCCTTTAAGAGTGGTAGTCTTTAAGGGGTTGAATAAGTGTGTCAATGAAGAAATCACAAAAAAATATTTAATACTGTATTACAAAAACAATGTCATTTTAGTTGCATTTGGTTCTTTAAAAAGTCCTTGTAAGATTTAATTCTGAACACAATTACAAATGTACACTAAATTCCCTAAAACCCTTTACAGCATTGGGGGTTGAATCATTTTGAAAACAACTGTAAGTTATAAATTTAGAAATGTAATAGTTAAATATCTGTTTAAAAGCAGTCCACTTCTGCTCAATATATTTACCAGTCTGTAAGCAGGAGTGATTCAACATAAAACAACATAAAATTAGATTTCCTAAAGTTAAAAGTTTTTGTTTACCCAGTGCACTTGTTTTTTGCACTTCTTGTTTGCAATCTATGTTAAATGACACAATATCATGATCACTATTCCCTAAGCTTCCCATTACCTTCATCTTCAAAATGAGCTCAGGGTTATTAAATATCATGCATCCTGTCTAGTAGGAACTTCTACCATCTGTGAAAGAAAATTTTCATAAAGAATGTTTAAGAATTTGATACCTTTTGAGGTGCTGAAAGTTCCCTTACTCCAATCTATGTCAGGGTAATTGAAAGCCCCCATAACCAGAACATGCCCCATACCAGCAGCCTTCACCAACTGCATATGAAGATTCATTTCCACTCATTTGGCATTTGGTGGCTTATAACATCCAACAATTAATTTACCCACCTTCTTGCTTCCTGTAAACAGCTATACCCATATTGTTCCTGCCATATCGTCTATAACCCCATCTATCTCATTTTTTAAATTTGGCTTCGATTTTTGTTTAACATATATACATACTCCCCCTCCTTTCTTATTGACTCTGTCATGTCATGTATCCTTCAATATTTATTGTCCAGTCATGTGAATCATTTAATAATCGCTTTTTGGTGTTCCACTCCTCAGTGTTTGACTTCAGGTTACTTCTAACTGTGCCTCCATCCACCAGCACAAACGATATGTATCTCATTAAAAATTTGAGGAAAGTAAAAAAAGGCGACCAGGCAGAATAAGTGCTTAACTTGCTTTTAATCCATGTGCAACCGACATGTTTTGGGCCACACAGGACCCTTTTTCAAGTGTACACTTGAGAAAGGGTACGTGTGGCCCAAAACATGTCATTCCTCCATGCTCACCAATCCTCTGTTTCCACCTTCTATTATCTTTTTAGCCCCCTGATCCCTAATCCCTCTATCTACCCCTGTGTACTCCAAAGTACCCTCCCCATACCTAGTTTATAATCTCCAACCCTCTAGCCATCTTCTCCCCCAAAACAGCTGCGCCATCATTATTGAGGTGCAGTCCATCTCTACTAAAGAGCCAGTAACCAACAGAGAAATCAGCCCAGTTCTCTAAAAATCCAAACCCCATCTCCTTACACCACCCTCTTAGCCACACGTTTATACTCCTAAGCTCCCATTGCCTCCCTATAGTAGCACATAGCTGTAGTAGTATTTCTGAAAACACTACCTTTAAGGTCCGTACTTTTAACTTGTGTTTCTTTTCTTTAACCTGCCGGCCAGTATACTCGCCTCATATCTTTTCTGTATATGCTTGTGAAGGTTCTCATTCATCCAGGTCATGGTATATCTGTTGTATTCAATTAGATCAACTGGACTTAAAGTTTAGTTCTTGAAGACATTTCGCTAGTCATCTGACTGGCTTTTTCAATTCAGAATGACTTGTACAAGAATCTTATGGCAGTAAAAGAAGTAAAATTGTGGTACTTACATATTTATCTGTGCTTGCTTTGTTATTAAATTATTAATGTTTAGTAAGTGATCCTAATTGCCCCCACCCTCCCTTACTCACTGCCTTCTTTTAGTGTCTGCGACACTTATAAGTTCTGCACACCCTTACCATGGACACTGCTCTGCTTACACATCTTCTTCCCCCTGCCTTCTTTTCTCTGCTGATTCTCGTAATTGTTGCAGAAAGTGTACTGGCAGGCAGCTAAAGATCCTAGTATGAGGTCATTAATGGGTCACATATTACAATCTCTGCTTCTGGAGTGACAGGTCTTTCCTTGTAAATGCTGTGATTAAAATGATGATTCTCAGGATCTACAGCCCAGATTTAAAATCTGAAAAAAAAGTTTTGAAGCAGTGGGATCTTGCTTTAATTGAAGGTATAATTTTTGAAAATTCTATTTTTTTAGTTAGTATAGATACCCTTTTAAGTACCCTGGGAAGTCCCAATTAGCATATGACAGCCAGGTGTTAGGGACCTTCTAAATTCAAGGTGTGGATGCTAAGGGGTGTAACTGAAACTGCCCAGGGTAAGGTGTCAAAAAAGCATTGTTCATGGCAGACAGTTGGTGTTGAACACCCACCCCAAAATCTTAGGCTATTGGATGGAAGTTCTAAGCATCACATCCAGAACTCCCAGGATTTGAACAAGATTCAAGAAATTATGGTGTCCTATGATGACATTTCTCTTCACCTGAATACCCACCAAGGAGGCTGTTGATATGTTGAGAAAAAAGTTAGGCTAAGATAGCACCCATACCAGCATAACAGATCTTAACCCAGAACAGATGTGTTCTTATGCCTGAATACCACCTATTTCAAATACAGAGATTCTATAAGCAAAAACATGGATGTGCTATGGGATCTCCAGTTTCACCTTTTGTGGCAAACCTTTACATGGAGGAAGTTGAAACACAGGCTCTTAATACTTTTAAGGACATAGCACCCAGCCACTGATTCCGATACGTGGATGACACCTGGGTTAAAATCCACCAGAAGGAAGTACAAGCCTTCACAAAACACATCAATGCCGTAGACCGGAACATCAAATGTACAAAACAACACACTGGCTTTCTTGGACTGCTTGGTAGAAGTCAGGGTGAATGAAAACTGGAATTAGAGGTTTGCAGAAAACCAACCCACACAAATTAGTATTTGATATTTGACTCCCACCACCCTTTAGATCACAAGTTAGGCGTCATCAGAACCCTGCAACACAGAGCAGAGAACATCCCCACTAGCACAGAGGCAAAGGATAAAGAAATTAAACATCTCAGAGGAGCCCTTAAAACTTAAAGATATTCAGACCAGGCCTTTGTCAAAAGGGGAAGAAGGAAAGAAAAGAACACAAATACAAACATTGAAGGGGGAAAGCAAGACAGGAGAAAGAACATGGTTAACCCCATATGTAGCAGGGCTCTCCGAGAAATTATAAAGAATTTTCAAAAAATACTGTATCCCTATCTGCTTCAAACCAAACCACACCTTGAGGCAATTGGTACATCTAAAAGACCCAGTACTGAAACACAGGAAAAGCGTCATCATATGTGCAGTGCATTGCAGTGAAGAGTGGTCTAACTTGTATGTGGGGGAGACCAAACCGCAACTGCAACAACGCATGGCCCAGCACAGCCATTTCCGCGGGTCAGGACTCAGCCATGTACCTGCATCAGCTGATACCTATGAAGATTGTAATCTTGGCAAATGAACATGACTGATTTAAGAGAGATGTAAAGGAGGCTGTTTATGTGAAAATAAAGCAACCAAGCCTGAATAGAGGTGGGGGGTTTCGACACCAACTGTCTGCCATGTACAATGCTGTTTTGTAATTGATTTCTTAAAGGGCATGTCCACCCCCCCAAAACTTAATCCCCCAACTACTGCCCCACCATGTAGTGTAGTTAATCCTTACCTCACATCCCAGCTCATAGGGTTCTCCTATAAACCCCCCCCCCCCCCCAAAGTCTCAAAACTAACCACCAGGAGGATAGCAGGTCTCTCCCTGCTATCTAGCCTCCGTAGATATTTGCCATGCGCACTGCAGCCCTTCTCCCCCTCCCTCTCCCTCCCTCTCCCTCCCGTTCTACTATCCCTCCCCCTAGCATTAATCCCCTTTATTATGCCCCCCATGTCCCCCAGCCCCAACCGCATGTTTTTTTTTTCCAAAAGCCCCCAAACTCTTACTTACCCTCCCGCTTTCCTCCGCTCTGATGATGACCGGCAGCCGGGTGATTGGCTGCCGCTCACGCATCACAGACGCGACTGCCGGTCCCGCCCCTCTGCTTGCATTCTCGCAAGCAGAGGGCCGGCAGTGCGGCGGAGGATCGAGGGAGGTAAGTAAGAGTTTGGGGAGCTTTTTGAAAAACGAAACATGCGGTTGGGGCTGGGGACATGGGGGAGCATAATATTAAAAAAACGATTTCAGGGGTGGACATGCCTTTAGGTACAGTGCTAATTGAGACTTAAGTAACATAGACAACAGCTAACTGCAGGATTGGGTTTATCTGCACAGAAAAAGCACAGCAACAGATAATGCTTTTTTTTCCTTTTCCTGATCTTAATCTTAATCAATTAACCATGCAGTGAGAGAGAATTAAGCTTTACTTTTATGGAATGGATAGTTTCTACATCAACTGTGGTCTCCAAATAGGTTAAGGTTAAATGAAAGCCTGCAGTATTTCATTTAAAATGAGTAGACAATCACATCTGTGGCTATGGCCTGTGAGAAATTACATAGGGGGGAATGTCAAATTTCCTGTTTCCATAGGTTGTGTGCTCAGTTAAAGGGGAACTGTGGTCCAAAAATGACTTTAGGTAAATTGATAGGAATTGCTCTCCTGAGAATTTTTGCAATTTATTTTATTGTTTACTTTGCATAGTTTTGAAGATATTTAAATTTTTGTGTGTGATATGGCAGCAGTATCACCAGGTCCCCATCCCTTATGCTTCCTGCTCTAAAACCTGTCAGTCAATCTGCCCTGTGTCTCCTCCCCTTTGCAGCCCCCCTGGTCCCTTCCACTCACGGACCCCATGGTCCCTCCAGTTGCAGGCCCCCCTTGGCCCATTCCCTTACAGCCCCATGTGGCCCCGCCACCTCGCGGGTGCCTAACCCCACCTGCTCACAGGTGCTGTGCCCCTCTGCACCCCCCCCTACACACACACACCCGAAAACTCTGTGGAAACAGCCTTTTCAGGCAGAGTGAGAACTCTGCCTGAAAAGGCTTTTTCACATGTGAGAGAGAGAGGCTGTTGATTCCCTTCCTTCTTCTGCAGCTGCAGGTCCTTCACACAGCAGAGAGGAGGAGGGACTTCCTGTCTCCTCCACCATTGAGGGAGTCTGAGGCTGTGCTCGCCGGCCGCGGCACTGTGCAGGAAAGCCTTAGGAATGTCACATGTCAGCCTCCCCACCCATTAACTTTCTGGTCAATCATTTTTTATATCTTGGGCTGTGGAGCACGTAGAGAGGTGGTGTGGCTCGTTTTAAAGGTAGGAAACTGACCTTATTCCGTTTACCCAACGTTATGTAGACACAGTTCCCCTTTAATAATTGCAAGGTTTTCCTTAAAATTGGTGTTGTTGTGTATTTGGTGCGTATACATTTATTAATACGTAGGGCGTTCCTTGTATTGTACATTGTATAAGTAGATATCGCCCTTCCGACACAGGGACATCTTTTATTGTTATTAATTATGAATCTATGAGTTAATTCTTTGCGTCATTTTCTGTCCTGTCTCTCCTACATATACACCTTGAACATAAAATCAGGTAAACCACATTTGATTATTTGCAGGAGAAAGTTACATTTATTTTAAAGAAATGTTGTGAACCTGGTATTGGTAACCTGTTTCCAGTGTGGATGTAGGGTTTTTGCAAATGGAGATCTTTCATTTTGTGTGAGGCCTGTTAGGGAGATTTTATTTTAAATTGGGTGGTTGTCAATAAGCTAAGCAACAGGGGTCTGGGAATATTTCTTGTAGTCTGTCATCTTTTTGTATTATGGGTTGAAGTTTCTTGGCAATCTTTCGGAGTGTTTCCATTTGGGGGTGATATGTAACAACTAGTGGGATACGGTCCATAACTTTTGGGTATGTTCGTATTGTAGCTGGTTGCTTTCTTGGTTTGTGTTTATTATGGTGTCCACCAATATGTCTTCATTATTCCTTTAATAGAGTATGAGCATCTATAAACTTTCTTTTGGTGATATGAAAGCCTTATAGGGAAAATTAAGAGATAATGTAAAATAAGTCTAAGGTTGGTCATTCATTCAGTATAAAGATTTAAGATAATTTCGAATAACTGGCCAGTGGTTCTTACATTCTAAAGTTATTGCCTGGTAGATTCATTTTATAATAGCAAGTTCACAGTAAAGTACATTTTTGTATGGATGAACATGTACATTTGACTTTCATTGCATATTATGCAGCCAATTCAATTGAAATCTGCCAGGATTTAATTTATTGTGCATGAACAGCAACTCAAAATAATGTTCCATTATCTTTTATATTTTCAGATATGCAGTGTTTAAAAATCAGTGTGACCCTTATCTTAGTCTTTTGCTTTAGTTTAGCTGCCTCTACTATGTCAAACCTGGCATTCCAGATGTTTGGAAACTAAAACTCCCAGCATTCTGCTACCAAATGCATGCTGGATTTTTAGTTTCTAAACATCTGAAGTTTCAAGGTTCCACATACTATAGATATCCCAATGTATACATATAGTTGAGGTCATGGGGGCATACTTGAGTGCATATCATAGCATTTATTGACATGTAATGTTATTTATAAGAGTTGTATGCCATCTGTATGAACACATTTGTTTTCTTTCTTGCAGTCCTGGAATAAGACCTGATGTAAGCTCCTCCCCATCTAGTACTTCTACCAGTACAGGACCAGCCCCTAAGCTCTGTTTGGTGTGTTCTGATGAGGCCTCTGGGTGTCACTATGGAGTTCTGACCTGTGGCAGCTGCAAAGTTTTTTTCAAAAGAGCAGTTGAAGGTATGTTTTATCATGTACCTCACTGTATTAAAATCACATTTTAAAGTAGTAGGTGCTTCCATTATGGACGCATAGAATCAAAGATGAAATAATTGGAAATCACCATGTAATTAGTTATATTAAAACATAAAAAAAATCAATACATACATTAACACAAATTGTAACAAATTATGGCTTAAATTTATTCTTATACATAATTCATGTGCATGTTTCAGTTCCTTTTTACCTATGAAGGCTGGTTTATTTCTGTATAAACTTGAGATCATGACCAAATGCCGTGTTAGTTCTCTAAAAAACGAATCCAAATCATACTTACAGCCCTTCACTCCCGCAGCACTTTCCCCGCGGCTCCCTGTTTGCAGGAAGTTGCAAATACTAAACAAATCTAATCTAACTAAAGATTTCAGTTTAAAAAAAGTAGACAGGTTCAATCAGTTCCATGTTTTTAGGGTCATTAGAGGCAAACTGTCTGAGACACATACATGAGACATCTGCTAGGGTGAATCTAAATAATAAAGTGATGAAAATTCACCATTCTAGTTAATGCAGAATCATCTTCCCACTGTGTGAGATTAAAACAGGTTCTAAATGGGTTTCAAAGCAGACAGATTGTCTGTTCATTTGAAGTTCATCTGAGTAAAGTATAGCACACCCTGTAATAATCGACCATTATTTAGAATAACAGACCCCTCTATAGACCAGTGACAGTTGGGATACCGGTAATGTTGATGGAGGGGGAAATGTATATTTGCAAAGGTTCTACTTCATCAAGGCCAAGGTATGTCTTAAGTATACAGTTAAAACAACTAGACATTAAGGGCATGTTCCACCTCAAAACTAAAATTTAACCCCATAGTGGTCCCACTATGTACTTACTACTAAAATAATCCTTACCTTACATCTCTGCACCTTATGGTTCTCATGCAGTGCTTCTTCAAATCCAGGAAAGTGAAAAGAAGGAGGTGTCAGTGAGTCATCTGGTGCCTGCTATTTCCTTAACCCCAGTAAGGCAGTGACATGCGCATCTTTTATACCCAGGGTGAGGACCCAAAATGCAACATTCTAGTCCTTGAGTACTGTAGGGAAAAAAATCAAACAAAGACAATGTGGCTCAGATATCTTTCCATCCCTTTCACTTGGCAGGCGAGCCAACTGATGGCAAGACACACTCTTATATAGTGGCCATGCATTAGGAATCTCATGCCAGAAGAACTGCCTAGCCCAATCTTTTGCATGTGGGAGAGGTAGAAGGTGGAGCATTTTTGTTTTTCTGTAGACATTTAATAGAATCAATGATCAAACCTTAAATCTATCAAATGTCTACTAGGTGTATAGCCATCCTAAGTGCTTCGTATCCTAGATTATGCAGACTGCTGCCTCTAGCTAGGGAGGCAATACTTCATGTACCACAAATTACATCAAATTGTTTACATCATAAAAATTTTCATATAGGATTAAAAAAAAACAGGGGATTCAATACAGTGTTATATTAAATCCACAAATACAGGTTTTAAGATAAACACTCACTCAGACATGATCATGGTCCCGGTGCCATGCCCCAGCCCCATCTCTATATAGGTTTGTCAAACATGGTTAGGATGGAGTATATATTTAAATTCCACATATATAGTGCAATACAAAATTCACCAGCTCCCCATCTCCAATCAGTGGTCCAGGTGCAGCCACCCCAGACCCATTGCTCCACACGGTACAATGCACAATCTTTTCACAAAGCAAGGCACTGGCACACACTGGAAAGAAAGCATACACCAAATCTTTGCGTGTTTCGAGCTTGATGCTCTTAGTCATCCGGGAGTCCTGGATATATTTTAGTTATAGATTAAAATTGTGTTCACCTGCTTGATTTGAAGACTTAGTGTATGCTTTCTTTGCGGTGTGTACCAGTGCCTCGCTTTGTGGAAAGTTTAGGGAGACAATACACCTAGCAGATGAAAGATGTGACATTCGATCATCCGTTCTGTCAATGAATACAGACAGTAAAAAACTGGATGCTGTGAGTAAACAAGCAAAAATACAATAGTTTTGTTTTTATTTTCAGTTGATTTCAATCACTCGATAGTTCATCTGAATTAATACAGCTGCTCCCCTAAATATTAACACACAAAATTCAAATAGAAAACACTATCGATTTAAAGGGCATGTCCACCCCCAACACTATAATTTAACCCACTACTGGCCCCACTATGTAGTTGAAAGTTTAGTCCTTATGGTTCTCCAGCAATGCCTTATCAAAGTCCAGGAAAGTGAAGAGTCCAAGCTGTCAGTGAGGCATCCGAACCATGCTGCTTTTTCATCCTCAACAAGGGCTGTGACATGTGCAGTCTACCCATACTGCAGCAAATACTGTATATAATTAAGCTGGGAAGAGGCTGTCTAATGCATTGATTCCCCTCTTTGCACTGAAGGCTATTTCTATATAAAATATATGTCGTACGATTCATGTGCGCTGCGATTCCTGATCTTACCCTATCGCATGCAATCGCATGCAATGCGCACCAAAAATGGTGATGTGCCGCAAAAAGGGTCGGCAGAGGAGATAGTGGGGCCATCCCAAATCTCTTCTATTGGTGTGCGCTGAGCACTGTGCACACCAAAATAGCCTAGCCTAGCCCTAAATATATGTATGTTCATTTGTACTCAATTTGTACTCAATTCTTTTCTAAGAGCTTTTTTACCCCTTCTTAGCTGTGGTTTTGTATTGCAGGCTTATTTTTAAAAGCACTGTATCTCAATTTACTAAGTTATTAAAATATTTTATAAGGTCATCCTTATTTTGCACAGTGCAAAATACCAGTAACCAAATGGGTTTACCTACAGTAGCTCTCCAGACTGCTCTGATTTTTATGGGAGAGTCCAAGTCCTGTGTGCAAACCTTGTCTTGAAATGAACAGGGCTTGGGCTGATTCTTGTTGGTCAGTTGGAAGCCCCCATGTCCCCTTTTGTGTACTAACATTGTGTAGGTAGATAAAAAAAAATAATAATATATATTGAGGGTAAAAGAACCATAACCATGACATTAAAACACATTCCCCCTTTTTAGCTGTTTTTTTTTGCCTTCCTCTGGATCAACTGTTAAGGTAGGGTTACAAAAAAAAAAAAAGGGGGTGAATAGGTTGGACTTGATGGACGTATGTATTTATTCAACCTTAATTACTATGTTACTATGTTATATCTCTTATGGTCCCAAGTGAAAGAGAAAACTTACATTTGTTATTTGCTTGTGCATATATAAATAGTTGTATGTATGACGTTTCTATTCTTTCTGGTCTGTGTAGGTCAGCATAATTATCTGTGCGCAGGCCGAAATGACTGCATTATTGACAAAATTAGAAGGAAGAACTGCCCAGCTTGCCGCTACAGGAAATGTCTTCAAGCTGGAATGAATTTGGAAGGTAGAATATGATTTATGACATTTTGCTTTTTTTCAGTTTTATTTACAGCTGTCTTGTATATTATTGTTTTTGTGTGGGTGTGCATGTTACATCAATACTACTAGCCATGGAAAGGTGTATTTTATAATCCCAGTCAACACACAGGGTCAGTTGTGGTCAGGGAGAAACTACTTCCTTAAAGGGAAAGTCCAGCCCCAAAATGAAAACTTACATACAGGTAAATCACACCCCAAAACGGTAATAGTTTGAAATCTGAAATATATGTCTAACCTGAAATCCTGCACAATGTCCTGTTTCCCCTGTTTCTGCTTCCTGGTTCTTCCAGTTAGCAACTGTCAGTTATGGATTTGACAGTTGACATCACAGCCAATGACTGAATGTTAATCCCCTCTCTGCCTCTTCTGAGCATGCCCAGGCTCAGTAGATGCTCAGTACAGGTTTCTAAATTGCTCCGTTTCCAGAAGCATCCAGAAGCATAGCAGGCATACAGTAATGAATTCATAGGACAAACTATGACATATCAACATATTTTAAAGAGGCCATTCTTTCTAAAAGATGGTATTATGAGGGTGGAGTTGGCCTTTAATCAGGTTCTGCAGCATGAAAGAACGATCATACGATATCAGGATCGAAGACCAGGATTTGGTGTATGGGCCTCGTAACTCTGCCCCTACAGGTTAAAAAATGTATATATTTATAATTTCCAGGGAGTTATTCCACTATTACCTTATAGCAGCTTTTTAAAGAAGGCTGTGCACTGTTGCAGCTGAAAGCTCTTCCAATTGTCTTTGCACCTTTTGCTCCCTTCTCGGACATTGGACACTTACGCACCCTTAGCAGAGTTGAGTGTTAAATTAAAGGGTATGTCCACCCTTAAAAACCATTTTTTCATATATGATTCCCCCTTTCCCCCAGCCCCAACCACTCTATTTTTATTCTTAGAAAGTTCCCCAAACTTTACTTACCTCCCCTCTTTCTCCCACCGCGCTGCCGGCCCTCTGCTTGCGAGAAATGCAAGCAGAGGGGCGGACCGGCAGTCGCTCTGTGATGGCTGAGCAGCACCAATCACGGACGCGGCTGCCGGGAGTTCATGCGCGGGGGAAAGAGGGAAGGTAAGTAAAGTTTGGGGCACTTTCTAAGAATAAATAGAGCAGTTGGGGCTGGGGGACAGGGGGAATCATATAGCAAGGGTTTTACATAGGGGGAGGGAATCCGAGAGGGAGGGGGAGAAGGACTGCAGTACGCATGCCAAACTTCTCTATTGACTCTGCTATCCTCCTGGTGGGCAGTTTTGGGGACTTTGGAGGGGGACTACAGGAGAATATGGAGCTGGGATGTGAGGTAAGGATTAAACTACACTACACATGGGGCCAGTAGTGGGGGGTTATAGTTTTGGGGTGGACATGCCCTTTAAGTGCAAGCATTCATTTCATTAACTGATTAAATAGGTTCTAAATACTTTTTCTTGTAAATAAAGTTTGGGATATGATTTATAGTAATTTTTTGACATTATATCTGGATGAAATGGTCATGTTGTGATACAACTGCTATAAACAATTCTCAATTCATTTACACATCACTGAGATTGGGTCAAGATCTATATCAGGAGATTTCAGATACCCCTTGATGTGAAATTCAGAGATCTATACATTTTCAAAAAATAACCTTCTAATAAACCTTTGTCCGTATAGGAATATATGCAGATATCTTATTGGAATGTTTGCAGGAAAGATTATTATCGCAGTATAGCTTTTTTTTCTTCCAGCTGTAATAAAAAGATGAATAGTTAGAATATGGTTGAAACTTTTTTTATATCTACTTATAAAAAGGGCAAAGTTCTGCTGTAGAAGGAAACTATTATTTTCTCTTTTAAAGGGCATGTCCAACCCAAAACTATAATTTCCCCCACTACTGGCCCCACTCTGTAGTGTAGAAAAATCCTTACCTTACATCCCAGCTCCAAATAATTCTCCAGTCCCAAAAACTGCCCACCAGGAGTACTGCCTCCTGTCTTCCCTCTGGGAGAAGTTTGGCATGCACACTGCAGCCATCTCCCCCCTCCCTCCCATTTTGCAATCCCTCCCCCTAGCTACAAATCCCTTTTCCACATAATAGCTCTCCTTCCCCCAGCCCCAACCGCTATAAAAGATTTATCAGAAAGTCCCCCAAAAGTCTGGGCAGCCGCGTCTGTGATTGGCTGCCTCTCAGCCAATCAGGGACGTGGCTGCCGGTCCAGCCCCCTGCTTGCAGTTTTATGCAAGCAGAGGGCCGGGACTGTGCAGCGGAGGATAGAGGGAAGGTAACTATCGGGGGGACTTTCTAACAAATCTTTTATAGCGTTTGGGGCTGGGGGAAGGAGAGCTATTATGTGGCAAAAGTTCTTGAAAGGGGTGGACATGCCCTTTAACAGATGTACTTGAAAGTGTGTTTATAAAATAAACTATCAATCCAAAATAAATAAAATCGATCTTTTCATTTGCAATGCTTGTGCTTTAAACTTTCATTTTAAATGATGCTCTAAATTAAAGGGCATGTCCACCCCCCAAAACTTAAATTTAACCCACCACTGGCCCCACTATGTAGAGTTTAAAAATCCTTACCTTACATCACTGCTCCAAATGGTTCTCTTGCAGCGCCTGTTCAAGATCCCAGAAAGTGTAGTGTTGGAGCTGTCTGTGATTCATCTGGTCCCAGCTATTTCCCTAACCTTAACAAGGATTGTGACATGCACAGAGGTGCTCCCTCCCTCCTGCCCAAACTATCTTTGTTAAATGGTATCCTAGCTTTAAACAATTTTTCTGTAGTGTAGGGCACCCTATCCCACCCCCAACCACCAGGTTTGATTGTCCAAAAAAAGATCTGAACTGTATTTACATGCCTTCGTTCCCCCAGTGTTCAACAAAGCCAGCAGCCGGCAGTTCCGGCAAGCAGAGGACTGAGATCTGAGCCTCGGGGGAACGAAGAATTATAAGTACCGTTCTTTTTTTTGACAGTCGAACCTGACGGTTGGGGGTGGGATAGGGGGCCCTACACTACAGCAAAAGTTTTTTTTAAGGGTGGAGATACCCTTTAAACAGACATTATGTCAGCTGCAGTTTAACCATTTAAATTACGCAATAGTCTCTTCTATCAAACCAAGTTTGTTTATTATTATTATTATTATTATTAATAATAATAAAAACAATATGTGTCACACTAGCTGAAAGCGAATCATAAAAGTCACATTTGCCATCAAGGTTAAGTACAGCATATATTTTGCTGTTGTATGTTTAATTGTGTAAGTGTATAAAATCTTACTTGTTCTGAAAATCTCACTAAGTAAAATCATGATTATCCACATAAATAATGTTTATAATAAACCATACAGGAAACCTCATGTGAATGGTGTGGCTGCTAGAGATTTCTGAAGAGTTTCAGATATTTTTAGTTTCTAAGAGTTTGGCAGGATCGATGTGACAAGAGCAAATAAAATGTGCAAGTGCACCTTGGGAGTTTGTGGGTGCGTCAGTGCTACCACCAATTAGCTTATATTTTACATATGGACAAAGTAGCCAGTGTAGTTGATTTGTTTAAAAAAAAAAACTTTCAGGGCAAACCAAAGCCTCTTTTAGACATATAACTTAAAATATTCTACAAATAATCTAGTGAATGTTAATTTTATAACCTTAAGGTGTTACACACAATATATAGAAAATTGGGCTGTTGTACATCCATATTAACGTGCAACTAGAGACCAAAAATATAATACATACAAAAAATAGAATTCTAGTGCACAAACAATTCTAATTGCATATTGGCTACCTCCATAAGGTTGCTACTACAAACAATCTGCTAAACCCTGGATAAATAAAAGTAATTAGTTCAATAAATTGGCCAAATTATTTTAAGCCCAGTCACCACGTCAAACCTTAAGGTGTTGCTTTACATTAAGCTGAGAATAAAACTATATTTTTAATTAATTAAGCTGATTGTGGGCAAAAAGTCAAATTATTTAGTTTACTGGCTAAACAGCTGCTCAACACAATATAGCCCACAGTAATCATTAGTAGTCATACAGCTTAAAGGGCATGTCCACTCCTTTTGCCACATAGTAGTGTTCCTTCCCCCAGCCCCAACCGCTATAAAAGATTTTTCAGAAAATCTCCCAAACTCTACTTATCCCTTTCCTTCGCCTTAATGCCCGGGCCTCTGCTTGCATGAAACTGCAAGCAGGGGGCTGGACCGGCAGCCCCGTCCCTGATTGGCTGAGAGGCAGCCAATCACAGAAACAGCTGCCAGCTGCACAAAACACAGAGGGAGAAAGGTATGGTAAGTAGAGTTTGGTGGATTTTCTGAAAAATCTTTTATAGTGGTTAAGGGTTGGGGGAAGGAACCATATGTGGCAAAATTTCTTTATGTTAGGGAGAGGGAGAGGGGGAGGGCAGTGCGCATGCCAAACTTCTCCCAGAGGGGAGACAGGAGGCAGAGTCCTAAATGGACTCTGCTAGGCTCCTGGTGGCCAGTTTTTGGGACTTTAGGGGGGCATTACAGGAAAACCATTTGGAGCAGGGATGTGAGGTAAGGATTTTATTACACTACCGAGTGGGGCCAGTGTGGGGTTAAGTTATAGTTTTGGGGGTGGACATGCCCTTCAAAGTATTTGAATAGTTAAATGTATTATTTATGTTTCCATAGCATCAATTATTAGAACGTATCTGACTTGCATGTTAGCCACACATTAAATTATTTATTTACCAACTATTTACTTGCAAGTTGTTTGTTTCCTCTCATAGATAAACAGGAATGAGAGAGTCAGGTGTATATGTAGAAATTACATTCATGCTATTTGGCATTGGCAGTTTTATTCTGGATATAATACAGCTGCTTCATAATAGAATAATAGTACTTGAGAATGCTCTCATATTCCTGTACTTGGAGCTTTTCACAGAATAAGCTGGTCTAATCTCTTAGAAATACATGATTGCTGCATGTGATCATTATTACATACAAGCTCATTAGTTCTTTAAAGTTAGGTTTTGGTCATGTAATGAGGGCCTGAACCAGTACATTTGTAACTTTATTAAAATGCGGTCACTTACCTAAAACTTTGTGATCATGGGTTTTGCATCCAACCAAGCTCCTTTTATGTACACAAATCCAGAGTTTAGTATGTTTTTGTAAATATAAATCTGTAATTCACTAATCTCAAGATTTTTTTTTCCTTAAAGGGCATGTCCCCACTTAAAACCAAAACTGGTGACTTGAAGTTGCAGGCAGATAACGGACAACTGCTATTTTTTCTAGTTTATTACATGTATTGTTAACCAGATACCATATGTACTCGAGTATAAACTAAGATATTTTACCTTTAAAATCATCCTGAAAAAGTCTCCCCTCGGTTTATACTCAGGTCTGTGCTGATCTGGATGCTGTTGGACAAAAACATAAAGCCCTGTGGAAACAAAAGCTGTACCCTGTAACACAGAGAATCCTCTTGATTTCAGTGGGTTAGGCAATTGTTGTCCTGCTCACTCAGATCAGCCCAGACTGCAAGGGAAAGGGAAAAAAGGTATGCAGAGCACATCTGTGTATGGGACTTTCTGTGGGGCTGTGTATTGGACTTTCTATGGGACTGTGTATTGGACTTTCTATGGGGCTGTGTAGGGTGAGGCCACACTGCAACGCACAGGAATCGCGCACAAAATCGCAAGCGTTATCGTACGCGATTGTGTGCGCGATTCTTGTGCATTTGCACATGCGATTTTAACGTTTTCCGTTATAGAAACGCATTCGTTAACGCACCAAAAATGGTGAACGCATGCGTTACCAAAACGCGAACAGACACGCAATCGCATGCAGGTTGGAAATCGCGGGAATTTTCACTGCAAACCGTGTGCGCAAATGCTTGAAAAACGCGCTAGTGTGGACTAGCCCTTATGAGACTTTTTTATGGGGCTGTGTATAAGGCTTTCTATGGGGCTGTGTATAAGGCTTTCTATGGAGTTCTGTATAAGGCTTTCTATGGAGCTCTGTATAAGGCTTTCTATGGGGCTCTGTATAAGGCTTTCTATGGGGCTGTGTATACGGCTTTCTATGGCGCTGTGTATTAGACTTCCTATAGGACTGTCTTTGGAACTATGGGTGGTCTGCCTATGGGAGAAAGTCAACACTTGGTTTATACACAAGTCAAGCAATTTTCCTACTTTATCAGTTAAAAGTAAGTACATTGATTTATATACGGAACAGTTTATACTCGAGTATAAATGATTGAGAATTTCACTTCTGTTCTGGAAAAGGTATCCACCTCCTGTCTACTAAATGAGCTTTTTAGAAGCTATAGCATATGCGGAAGAGGCAGCTTGGGAAACAGCAGTGAATAATTGACTGTGATATCGGCAGTCATAGCCTCAATTGACTGCTTGGAGGAGCAAGCTTAATTAATTATACTCAAATATCTGATAAGTAATGCATTAAAATAATGTTTTGAACCAATAATCGTATATGAGATGGCCAATTGTTTTGTTACTATTATGAGAATACTAGTTTATGCAGCAGATATACATAAATTTAGAGTTTGTGTGCCTACCTACATGATTTTGCAGGCCACACTAGCAGCACTTAAGTCATTACCCATGGCCCTCTGTGTAACTCTGCTCCTGGTACACCCCCTACCAACTCCACAACTTTGCCCCTTCCAACAGTTCTTTGGGAAGCATGTTGGAAAACCCATGATTTAGAGGGACATCCTCTGCCTGTGTTAATTAGTTTAAAGGGACACTAAACTAAAAAAAATAGAGCCCCCGAGGAAGTGGATTGGTTCCACGAAACGCGTAGGGCGGAGTTATCTGAGTGTGTCCATGGGTATGTCTGTTTCAATGGTGCTGTGTTTTTAATGTATCCAATAAAGTAATTTTGTTTTTACTTATTCCATTCCAAGTCCGGTTGCCTGCCTCATATCTCAGGGGTCTTCCCCTTATTTGCCATTGTTCAACCGCTGGAGAGATGGACTATCAGTGAGGCGTGTGTAGCACCAGGACGTGGTGGGGTTTTAGCCGTTCCCGGTCTTGAGAATGGCTGGACTGCATTTTGAAAAAAATAACTTGACTTTATCATTTTCTATAATTTTAGTGCTGTCAGGAACTTGATCCCTTTTTGCTCTCAGTGCTTCCTGTCACTAGATCTCCTCATGTTTTGTTCAGCTCACTCCTAGTTAGTATGCATGTCTCCTCTCTACCACCCCCTCCCAAAACTGAGGCACAGCTAGAGTGTGGAGCATGTGCAGTGGAGATGATCTGTGCCCCACTTTACCCAATAGAATTCACCCAGTGATTTTGTGATATAGCGAAAGTAAAACTGCTTTGCTATGGGAAGGTAAGCAGCACTGGAAGCTGTAATTACGGCTTGAATCAAGTAAAAATTTCTTTTAGCTGTAGGAGTTTGAAGGTGTGTGTGTGTGGGAGGGGGGGCTTTGTAATTGATGTCTTTAGGTACAGTGCTACATTGGGACTTAACTAACACAGACAGCAGCTACCGGTAACTGCAGGATTGGGTTTATCTGCACAGAAAGATTACAAAGAAACAGACAATGCTTATTACTTTTCCTGAATTTAATGCTGAATCAATTAGCCATGCAGTGACAGAGAAATAAGCTTTACTTTTATAGACTGGATAGTTTCTACATGTAGTGGTCTAGGGGGAGGGGCTCGGTGATTGATAGTTCTTTACTGACTAGCTGTGTCCCGCCCTCTTTAAAAAGTAAAACTCCCAGAGCTAAAAAAACAAGGGATAGGAAGGTCAGAGAAAAAAAAGCAGATTTAAGATTGGTGGTAATTAATCCTAATTACTGTGTGATTAGTTAAAAAATGATTTGCCTCAGTTTACATGTCCTTTAAGAAATGAGAGTGTATAATCAAACCAGGTCCAGGTAGGAATATATATGAGGTGCACTTCTCCAACCCTGGGTAACAACAGGCTACTATTCATATAATGCAAAAGAAGAGGCACACTAATGGAAAAATCAGTATGATTTTAATAATTGTGCTGCAAACACTTATGGAGAATGATTTCCCAGTCATAAATCTTATTTGATCTGGGTATAATGGGGGTAATTTTTGGAGCCAGTTGACAAAGGTTTTGGCAAGGAATTAATAACCTAAAATTAAAAGTCATGTCCTCCCCTCTGATGAAATTTTTTTCTTACCTTCCCCACCCCTAAACAAACTTGCCTTCACAAACTTACTAACCTCCCAGGCATTTCTTAATTGAAATACTCATCCTACACTCCACTAACCTCTTACATTGTCTTCCATCCGGCTTCTCCATCGTGCAGCAGTCAATCATGTGATTGCATCACGGATAATGAATGACCGTTGCTGACTGGGACGCCTCCTCTACACTTATGCGAGCTTATAAGATTTTGAAGGCACTTGTTTATTATAGCTAGTAGCCTGCCTAGGGAATTAAAGCACTATTGATAGCTTCTTTGAGATCAGTAAGAGACATGTCAGCATCTAACAAAGCAGTCTCTTGTGGAAGCAAGCCTTAGAGTCTGTGCCATGTGGGGGTCCTAGAGTTGCAGTATATTTTTTCAGTCAATGAGAAAGTTTGGCTGACTGTTGGCTATTAGAAATGGGCGAAACTGACAAAATCTGATTGGTATACTAAGAATGTGATTGTAACCAACTATGATTGGAAAAGAATATGGTTAGTATACCAATCAGATTCTTTCTGAAATAATTTGAATGTATTTAATCATAATTGGTTACAATCAGATTCTTTCATAAAGAATCTGATTGGTATGCTTTCTGGAAGAATCTAATTGTAACAATTATGATTGGAAAAGAATCCGGTTGGTTAGTATAGCAATCAGATTATTTCTAAAAGAATCTGATTGTAACCAATTTTTAAAAATTCTTAGAAATTTTTTGAACTTTCGAAAATTTTCAAACGTGGCTTAAAAAAACTCAGCAAAATCCTCCAGATCCATGGATCAGGGTTCGGATCATGATCTGGTCCATCTCTATTGGCTGTGTTCATAGTATTTCTGTTTGTGAAATTATTCTTTCCTCTAATGACTTTCAGCTAACAAATTATCATAAAAAGATTGGGAAGTGCCAGGTTGCTTTTAAAGGGGTCAGGTTAATAATGAAATTTTTTCAAATTGTGGGAAAGTATTATTTATTCCTGTGTAGAGGTTTTTAAATTAGAAGATGGTTATTTTGGCTAATTCCAGCACTATAATAATATCTATTGGATACCAATAATGTATAGCTTAAAAGGCATGTCCACCCCCAAAACTATAATCCCCCCAACTACTGGCCCCACCATGTAGTGTAGTTTAATCCTTACCTCACATCCCAGCTCCATAGGGTTCTCCTGTAGCCCCCCCCCCAAAGTGCCAAAAACTGCCCACCAGGAGGCTAGCAGGGCTCTTCCTCCTACCTTGCCTCAGGTAGATTTTTGCCATGCGTACTGCAGCTCTTCTCCCCCCTCCCTCCCCCTCCCTCTCCCTCCCGTTCTGCTATCCCTCCCCCTAGCTTAAAACCCCTTTATGTCAGCCTTCCCCCATGTCCCCCAGCCCCAACCGCATAAATTTTATTTTTAGAAAGCTCCCAAATCTGTTACTTACCTCTCCTCTTTCCAACGCGGAAGTGAGCTGCCGGCAGCCGCGTCCGTGATTGGCTGCCGCTCAGCCAATCACAGACGAGGCTGCGTCCAGGCCCCTCTGCTTGCATTTCCTAGCAAGCAGAGGGCCGGGAGCGCGGCGCAGGAAAGAGGGGAGGTAAGTAGAGTTTGGGGGGGCTTTCTAAAAATAAAATTAATGCGGTTGGGGCTGGGAGCCCAGGGGGGATCTTGTATTAAAATTTTGAATTTAGGGTGGACATACCCTTTAAGCTCTGAATCAAGTAATAGTATGTATGAATCGCTTTTGCTAACTTTTGAATGTATCGTTCGTTAACCCTCAAAAGTATCGTTTGTTTTCGGTAATTGTTCGTTCGATTTCTGTAACCCTCGAATTTATGGTTCTGTTTTAGATAACCCTCGATAGTATCGTTCTGTATCACTCGAATGTAGCTTGCACAAAACCCGACAATTGCCCGCTCGTGTTTAAGATGTTTTAACAAGTTTTCATGATAGTGACATGTTCCCCAGACCATTTCCCAGGTGCCACAGCCATTTGCAGTAAGTTACCATTGTTAGTTTAGCTGTACATCACCCGGACTTTTCGAACTATCACTTCCCCATTTACTTTAATGGGTCAGAATTCGAACTTTTACTAAAGTTTGAAAACAGACCGAACTTTATGAAGTTCGGCCATCTCTATTCATGAGTTTTTGCACTTCTGCTGTCAGAATACTATTGCAGTCAGCATGGAGTTTGTGCTGGTTAGAACCAAAATGCCATGTTTACTTAAATGACCATCTTAAAGTCTTGTATCATTTAATGAATGGATTGAAGACAATTGTGTGTTCAGGAAATGTCAATGGGTATTTGTAGCTTGGAAGAGGGGCACTGTACTGGATTCCTAATAAACTTTTGATTTGTTTTTTCTTAATTTTATCCTATGAACCTTCATGCTCGCCTCTTTTTTTTCTGGAGGGGTTGCTGGGGCTTAAAATGTAAAATCCAGCTGAGGCTACAAACTTTATACTAAGCTTTGAGGGACAGCAGAGATACTCGTAGGTAAATATTATATATTTTATTATATATTTAATATATATAATATTAAATATAAAAAATATAAACAAAACAATATGTCAAAAATGTTTGTGGCATTTAAACTTGTTACTCTTTTATCAGTGCAACAGTACAGGCTTTACAAGTGTTATTTCAGTCCCTTAGCTGTTTAAAGAATGCTCATTACTGCCAAGTTCTAAAAGGAAAGAAGAGAAAACGTATGGACAGGAATTACATAATTACACCTCTCTTTGAAAAGGAGTTGAATTGTGGCTGGCACACACAAGGGTACTTTAGCAGCACAAGCATTATATGGGATTGCTGTTACGAGTAAAGACCGTTTTCATGGAAACTGCTGCTTTTTCTAGCGTCCAAAGTAAATATCAAACTTACAGTATCTTCCCTTTTTGGCTCTGATGATAAGCAGCACTGTTTTCCAAACTAAATAAGCACAAACCTTCCAGTTGCGAGAGGCTGAGCCTTGCAGATTATATGCTCTAATTTTTCATGGCAGTATGAATTTTTGCAGAAAAGGTAGATAAATTATTTGAATCTTGTTTTGCAGTGATTTGTAAATTCTTCCCGACATTTGGTTTACATTAAAGGGCATGTCCACCCCTTTTAAAACTTTTGATATGCGGTAGGGCATGCTCCCCCAGCCCCAACCGCATTAGTATTATTGTTAGAAAGTCCCCGATCCTTACTTACCTTCCCTCTTTCCTCCGTCGCAGTGTTCCAGCCCTCTGCTTGCATGGAATTGCAAGCAGGGGGCAGGTCCGGCAGCCGCGCCCGTGATTGGCTGAGAGGCAGCCAATCACAGTCGCAGCTGCCGGGAGTTCTGAACAGCGGAGGAGAGAGGGAAGGTAAGTAAAGATTGGGGGACATTCTAATAATAATATTAATGCGGTTGGGGCTGGGGGAGCATGCCCTACCACATATCAAAAGGTTTTAACGTTAGGGGGAGGGAGAGAAAAACGGGAGGGGGGAGGGCTGCACTGAGCATGCCTCAAACCTTGACGAGGTTGAGGCAGACTCAGGCACAGCATGAGTCACACACTGCTACTACACAGCAGTTTCCTGGACTTTGGAGGGGCACTGCAGGGGAACTATTTTGAGCAGAAATGTAAGGTAAGGATTGCTTTAAACTTCTTAATGTGGCCAGTAAGGGGTTAAATTTTAGTTTTGGGGGTGGACATGCCCTTTAAGCATGCTGACCAGTTGCTGGAACATTACTAGTTACATTTTTCTCTGGTTGTAATTAGGTTTAAAAACCAAAATTAGTTTTGTTGCATGACAGGGGCTTTTAGTTCTGGAAATACACACAAAATGTAAAACTTCATGAATTTCTTTGGAAAGGACATGTTCAACACCCCCCCAAACAACCTTGCTATTTCTAACCAAGAACTCCCTCCTCACATTCCCCCACCAAATCTCAACTTCACAATACCTACCATCCTCCAGAACGTCAAAAAAAAAAGTTCATCTTCTTGATCATCGCTGGCTATTGTCCTTTACTTCCAGTCAGCCATCAATCAGTTGTAAAGCATTCAGAGTGTAAACTTTGAAAATTGAAGCCATTGAAGGATCAAGAAAGTACAAAGAATCTTCTTTGTACAAGGTCTTGGAGACCAGTGAGTATGAAGTTGAATCATTGGGGAGTCCTTGTAAAAAATAACAAAGGTTGTTAGAGAGAGTGGTGAACAGCTTTAGAAAGTCACTGACTTGCTTTGGGATCGGAGTGGCACCTCCAATCGGTTGTGACCTCTGAGATCAGAAATATTTTAGAAATCTCTGCTTCATTAAAAAGGCTGTCAAGCAACTACTGTCTAAAAGAATTTTACAGAATTGCAAATAATTGTGCCACAGTGCTGATAATTTCATTTGTAGTAGAGAGACTACATATAACTATTTTTAAATGGAGCATTTTGATTACCAATGCTGTGTGACATGACCATAATTTGATAATTCAAAATGGCGGCTTCATTCAACTATTAAGGGAAGTATTCCACACAAATTTTCAGTGCTTTATTTCTCTAACTATTCTTCATAACTATGACGGAAAGCAAAATCAACATTGACCACAACTTTTGATAATTGTAAGGAAAGCCAATTAAAGGCTCAAAACAAATTTTGCCAATCTTATCCCACATCTAATGGAAACGTGATCTGCTATATTTAAAATGTTAATGTGTGTTTCCCTTAAACTTGACCTGATTAAAGATCATAACTATCCTTTTACCTATGCTTATCTGAAACTCTGCCACCACCCAGATATTAACACCATCCTCCTCTGTTGTTTCAACCACTAGGTGCAAGACACCAAAAAAAGGAGGGGCATAATCAGATATTTTAAAGAAGTGTTTTTTTTTTATATAAAGCAGTTCAGGTCCCCATTAACATTCAGTTATACAACCGTGAGGAAGTTTCAATATACCAATGACATTGACCTTTTTAATATATTGAGGCTGGACGCACTTATACCAGAACTTATGTGGATGAATAATTTCAAGGCTTAAATCAAGGAAAGATCCCAGGCAAAAAAGAACGGGCAGAACGGTCACAAAAACAAACTCCACATGGCACAGTTTGTCCAGTTTTACATGATTTAGAAAGTCTGGGGAAATCAGCCACAAAGACTCGCTGGGCAAATATGTGGAGTTAAAGTCGCGCTAACCAGTTCGTTACCAGTTAGCGTGATTTTAAACTCCATATTACCATTGGATGCGCGGGTTATGCAAAAATCACCTGCATGATTCAATATTGCATTTAGCGCTGGATTTTAATGGCAGCTACTGACTGGCGTTAAAATCCCGCAGTGGGTAAACCCCTTACTGGAATTTACCCACATTCACGATGCGATATTGAATTGCCCAAAGGAGCATTTACCAAGAGCGATAGCGGCTCTGAGTAAACAAGCCTGTTTATGTTCAAACGCTCTTTGCTACCACCCACTTGTATGTGTGATCTACAGGCGTCCTTTAAATTTATGATTGAGAAAGACGGGAATTATAGCTCTAAAATACTTAGTTATTGAAAAAAGTGTAGCATGCACCATGAGTAGATATGTATGTAATGGTATAATGATAATGAAAAAATGCAGGAATCCTTACATTCGCTTAAATTGTTGACAGATCTAGATCCAGTATCTGAGGTTATCAGCTTTAAAGGGCATGTCCACCCCACAAACTAAAAATTCACCAACTACTGGCCCACTGTACAATTAAAAAAATCCTTACCTTACTTCCCTGCTCCTTATGCTTCTTCTGTAGTGGCTTTTCAAAGTCCAGGAAACTGTAGGGTAGGAGCTTTCTTTCTGTCCAAAAGGTCTCTGCCTCTGTTGTGTCCTCTGACTTGCTTTTAGCCTGCGCAGTGAAGACCTTTCCCCTCCTCCCTCCTGATCCCTCCCTGGCTTCTTCTCCTGCAGTGTTAAATCCTTTTAATATACTGTAGGGCATGCCTCCCTACCCCCAACCGCTATATTCTTACACAAAAAAACGCTTCCCTTCTCTACTTACAGCACCTCGTTCCCTCGCTGTTCTCATTGATGGCCTCTCAGCCAATCACAGCCGCTGCTGCCGGTCCGGCACCCTGCTTGTAGTTCTGGCGTGCAGGGGAGCCGGACCAGAACGGCGAAGGAACGAGGTGCTGTAAGTAGAGTAGGGAAGCGTTTTTTTGTGTAAGAATAAAGCGGTTGGGGGTGGGGGGACATGCCCTACAGTATATGGAAAGTTGTAAAAGAGGGTGGACATGCCCTTTAAAAAGGAAACCCAGAAGAGTCATGTTCCATACACAACTGTTATTTTTTACAATCAGCATTCAAAGGTTAAATTTCTACATCTTACCAAATTAAATTAGTTAGACGTTTTTGAAAGATTGGTATTCCTGTAAACCTTGTTTAACTTGCGTCTCTTCACTACATTTCCCAGCATCCCCTAATATTTTGGTTATCAGTGGGACTGACAGTATAATAGTGTCTGAAAGACTTCTTGGAGTTTTAACCGTTTATTAACAAAAAAAACTCTAAAGGGGCAAAGTAATTGCTCAGTACGCATAAATACACTATGTTTCTTTCCTTAATTCATTTGTGATTAAAAAAAAAAAAAAAAACGATGTTAATTTTACAATGCTATGAGACAAAATGAAAGGACTGTGGTATTTCTGTAACACAATACATATGTATACACTAACTAGCTACCCTTTTTTTTCTGCCCACTAAGCTGTTTAATTAAGAACATGTTTAAGAGGTGAACCCTGCTTCTCTAAATTGGAGCCTCTCAGGAATCTAAATAAGGATCACTGTAGTAAAGCAATGCCAATCAGTCTGTGGATTTTAAATGTTCCGCAGTGCACAGCATTTACAGAATGATGACTGAGTACTATTGTCCCTCTGAAAGACCTGTAGACCTGGCAACAACTCTAAAAAAGGACACAGCTCAGCTTCCTAACCTATAAAATTGGCTAAATACTACATATTGTTTTATTTTACGACAATTAACATATGTATATAGTTATATATAGCAGAAGATCAAATCATACATTTACCGGTAAATTCCTTTTCATTGAAAAATGAATTTTTATTGCAAGACGATGGTTTGTGTGTTTCTCGTTTGTTTTATCAATCATATAGAGGAATCAAACTCAAGCAAATGCCCGACTTAAACACATGGTAAATTTGTGGGTAAAATACACTTAAAACGTAAGTACAGTGCATTTTTACACACTTGTGTCTTTTTTTTTTTTGCAATACAGACAGAAACGGACGAATCGCAGCAAATGTGCAGGATTCCCGGGTTATTTTTCACATAAATTTGTTACATACTTTAGGTTTAGGATATAGAGCCCTACAGAATAAATGCTTTCAGCAATTGTCTGTATTAGGAAAAAAACGTTAAGGGCACGGCCACACTGCAGCGCAATCGCACATGGAATCGCATGCAATTTCATGTGCGCTTTAGTTGCGTTTGCGCATGCGTTTTTTTGTTACATATAGAAAAATGCGATTGCGATTTAAAATGTGTAACGCAAATCACAAGTGCAATCGCATTGCACCCGAAAACGTGCGTTTGCCATGATTCCAATGATCGGAAAAAACGCATGCAAAAACTCAAGAAAATCGCGACAGTGTGGCCTAGCCCTAATTCACAGTTTTTTTGTATTTTGTGTTTATATGTGTATACATTTAAATTTGCAATCTAAGAACAGGGAGTACAGCAAGTGTCATTACAACTTATGGTGCCCATAAACGCTACAATTGGGTCGTACAGTTGGATTGCCGGTCGGCCAAAATATTTTCAACTGGCCTGATGGGGAAATTATTGTAAGATCACTGAAAGATCGGGATATCCCGATATCGTTCGACCGGGATTTAAGCATCTATGGCCACCATTAGACTAATAAAGTAGGAGGTACTTCTGTGTAATTCCCAATTTCCATGGTAGGTCTTGAGCAAGTTGCATTGGATGAGTTATGGGCAAATCCAGAGTGCCAGTGTATCGTGGTTTCAGGTTTCTTGAGCCATCATCAATGCAATGTAGGCCTCTGGTCTGTGTGGTGAAGTTGCCATTTGATGGCCATCATCAAGGGATCAAGTACATTAGGGAGAGTTCAGGCTAGAGCTCCTTTACTCATTTAGACTGAAGGTTAAAGGGCATTTTCTTCAGGGTCTGACTCATAGCACTATTGCAGGTTCAGATAAGGAGTCTAAAAAATTGCAAAAGAACTTTATTTACATAATGAATTACAGCTATGATTAAATTCAGAATGATGATGAAACATAATTAGACTCCTGTGGAGGAAAACATAGGACTTAACTGGCTGGCTCCTTCACAAGCAATGATAACGAACATTTACAGTATGTGACCAAATACCTAATAGGACCAGACACTGCAGAGTATAAATAAAGAAAGTTAGAAAGTTCACAACATTTAATAAATTATTAACCACAAATTGGACAAATTTTCATATTAATATTATTGCATTAAAAAATGATACATAAGAGGCTTAAATTATAATGGGAGCAGCAGTGGAATATTTTTCTTATAATAATCACACTGCAGGTCCTATACCCTTCTGGCCACCCACTGTTCCAACCACATAATGGTTTTAAAAAAGTAAAACTAGTAATTTTAAAAGTAATTCACTGATAGTTTTTACCTGTGTGATGCAGAGAGAGAGTGCAGATGCCTCTCCTATGAGTCATAAGGACACACTCTCTGTTTTCAGCAAGTAGACTGCATTGTGGGTAAAAACTATGGAAAATTAATCCTTTTTGGAAAAAGAAATTAAATCATGGTCAGTTTCCTCAGAATTCCCTTACCATATTAAAGCACAAGGCCGCTCTGTGGCCTAATATCCTAGTATTACACTCTAATGGGACGCTCGCTTTGATACCCATCCTATACCAATGGCTGTAGTTTTTGTTATGTTGCTGAAACGTTTTGTGATAGAGTAGTCATCACGGGATGTTAATATTTCTTCTGCACAGTCCAGTCCCTTCACATTTTACCAGAATATTACCTGCAAAATACACAATTTCACAGAAATAACTGATGGGTTTACCCATAAGAGCCCTGCAAGTTGCTTCAATCAGGTTAAATAACTCACTTCACATGCACTTCTGGGCTCTGTATTTAAAAACAGATTTAGATTGGGGGAGGGGGGGGTTCTACACGTTTGTAAAATATTATTTTAGGGGATGGATAAGCACTTTAAGGAAACAGTTTACTGGTAAGAATATCAATTTTGACAGAATTTTATATAAAAATCGGTTTAGCAGACTATTGTCCATCTTTTAATTATAGGTTATGAAAAAAAATCCAAATACAATCCATCCCAACAATCCAAACCAATAGGAAGTTTCTTGATACAAGTGTGAGTGATGTGATAGCTAGTAATTTAGATGGCAGGTTTTTCTCAGGAAGGAATGCTAAGTATTGCAAAAAGGTATTCATCCAATTACATAGACCCTATAGGAATTCCTTTTAGCTGCTAGAGATCTAGAGCTGTGCTGTAATGTATTCTGCCCGTTTGTTTTTACAATTTTCCAGAATCCATCACTGTCAGTAATTTTTTTTTCTTTTAAATTGGGAACCACAGTTTTCTGAACTATAGCATAGAAACTTTAGATTTAAAATGGTTCATCTGTAATTCCTAACTAGACATGCATCTAGCCTTATAGTCAAATTTCTCAGCTCCTTCCCACTGTTACTGGTTTAGGCATGCTAAGTATACTTTAGGGTCTGACTTCAATACAGTAAAGTAAGTGATTTATTTCATCGCAGGAACCCAGAAAGTAGGAGGAGAGCTGAGGTAAGTATCGCTGGTTTAGATTTGAAACTTTTGGCTTCAGTAATCCGCAGATCTGATGGACTTTTCTAAACTTGAAACAGATCACTGAAAAATCAAATATTAGAAAATGTAAATTAGAGCAAAGAATTTGTTTGAAAATTGTGATTGAAAATTGCAATAGAGTTTTCGAAGATTGTGTTCTAAATTGATTTTCGGAACTTCAATAGGTTCCGGAGAACCGCTGGTGAAACGAAAATCGACAGTTTAGTTCATCTCTATTAATTACAACTATGATAGAATGAGCCAAATCAATACTTAGCCTTACAGCTTGTGAAATAATAACCGTTAAATAAACGTCAAGTTGCAGTTTGAATCCTGCCCAAGGCTCTTCCAGAAATTGAAACATACTTCTTATATGTTTTACATATAAAGCATAAAACGTCACTTCCTGTCAAGGAAAAGAAAATAGACTTGTCACTTTACAGCCAGTGGTATATAATGGGTATTCATATCTGTTATGTTGCAGTTTGTGATTGCAGAGTAGTCATCACTAGATATAAATATTTGTTCTGCACAGTACAGTCAAATCAGTTTACCAGTACCATATATACTCCAGTATAAGCCAACCCAAGTATACGCAATGTACCAATTTTAACCTGACAAATTAGGAAAACCTGATTGACTCAAGTATAAGCCAAGTGTTGAAAATATGACCACTACTGCCTTCTGTTTCTGTATTGTTCTAAGGCTTTAGTTGCCCTTTAAATGGACAGGCAGTAGTGATGTCAGCCAACAGATGCAGAGCGAGCAGCAGACGGATTTCACAGTGAGATTAGTGATTTGAGTATAAACCGAGGCTCGGTTTTCAGGCTATTTTTAAAGACTGAAAACCTTGGCTAATACTCGAGTATATACGGTATATATTACCTGTGAAATCCATAATTTAAAGAGCAAGTCCACCCCCAAATATTTTTTTACCATGTGTAGAAAATCCACTAAATCCATTTTACTTACAGTGCTCAGCTATAATTAGCAGTAAATCAGCTAATCATATTCACTGCCATCTCTTATAATTGGCTGGGAGACACTGGCAGGTGGGGACTCTGAGGTCAATAAAATACATATATATTAGCAAAGTGGGATAACAGCCTAACAATCAGACGGGAGTAGGGAAACACTGTTTAAAATGCGGTTAAAGCGGCAACAGAGTATCAAATATATAGTATAAAAGGACAAAGAGACCTAAAAAAGGTTTAAAAGTAGCTAAACACTCACACAGGCAGTGTGGTGGGTCGGGTGATCACAGTCCCCTGCCCCTTCGCTACAAATGTATGTCTCTTAATCCATGATATGATACAATGTTGTATGAAGGTAAAATCCTCTGTTTTAGTAGAGAGATGTAAATATACATATAAATATTAAGTATTAGACTCACACGAGTCCCGTGGTGAGCCAGGTGGATCCTACCCCCGGCCCCTGCGTTTGTGGAGTGAATTCCCCCGTACACAGTTACAATCAACACGGCTCGTAATTAAACACAGTGCTCATTTAAAATCCCATCTGACTCGGGTGCAGGCATGCCACAAGTCCTTCGCTTGATCCACAGCATAACTGTTAGATACCCTTCACCAAAGGTATTCCACCGGTCACAACGTCAGAAGTCGTTAAAAACATATACATTATCACAAACTAAACTCCATGTAGGTCCCACCTAACGCATTTCATGCTTACACAGCACTTCATCAGAGGCCTCTATATACTAAATGAAATCTTACTGACTAAATACAAATTTTCCTGGCTTATACCCACAATTTGTTTGTTTACATTAGCCAGTTTTTGTGCTATAAGTCAAGTAAAAATATAAATATTTCCTATTTATAACTTAAATTTAGCTGTAAAAACTCACACATTAGTAAGATTTTCATCTTAAAAAATATTTCATGGGTCACAGTTTAATTTACAAACATTTAGGCTTATAAACTAATGCCCTTTATGTCTCTGGTTTACTGTTTTTCAAATCCCTTTCTGTCCAATCAGAATGCTTTATGCTACAAAGATTTAGTATGGTGTTCTCTGCATCTGCAACCAGGTATATATATCTCATTGGCCTTATTTTACTATGGTAAAGTAATATCCATTAGAATCTAACTGAAGTGCACTCATTACCTTCTCATTGTGCTTTTTTGACCCAAGTGAAAGACATAATTTAATCAGTTTAGTTCCTGTAGTTGCTATACTAAAAAAAACAGAGGATTAATTCATCAAGTTTTTTAGTTAGCACCAGTACATTAATGATCAGTTGTGTTTTTGTTAAGAACTGTATAAGTGAAGTAATTTAAAAAGTAGCAGCTTAAAAACGGAAGACATTTAACATGATGTTTTATTTTTAGCAAGGAAAACAAAAAAGAAAATTAAAGGGCCTCACACATCACACGCGTCAGCAGCACGGGAACCACCTGAAAGTTCTACGAGCAAGGCCATTTTACCTGCATCAGTAGCACAGCTCACGCCTACCCTAATCTCATTATTGGAGGCCATTGAGCCTGAAATTTTGTATTCTGGATATGACAGTTCGATACCTGACACAACTAGGAGGCTTATGTCATCTCTCAACATGCTTGGAGGACGACAAGTGGTGTCTGCTGTCAAATGGGCAAAGTCTATACCAGGTAATGATAATTTATCTTTCTTTTTGAAGCCACCTTGTATTTTAAATGAATCCATAAGGGTCACATAAGCTATATCCATGTAGACTTCACTGATTTTGCCCCCTTCTCTCTTTTTTTTATGTTTAAAAGGAAATAGTGTGTAGAGATGAAGCAGGCAAGACCATATTGGTGCCAGTTTTTCCAATTGCAGTTAAATTCACTTTATACAAGTCCATCCCAGAATAAAAATCTATACATATAGTTACTTACCTTCCCACGGTCCCTAAAGCCCATAATTCGGACTTTTTACTGCTGCACTTCTGCTCCCCGGTCCTTATTTCCTCTGCAAGCTCAGAGAGCTTTTACAGAGAAGGCTTAACCAGAATACAGAATCACTTATTGACATCACCATTAAGGGACTGCTGCAATTCAGAAGAAAGACAGCAGGCTAGACATGCCTTTTAAGGAAGTAAAATCATGTTAATTTGTTTCTGGATTTAAGGTTAATAGTGCAAATAGTGCACATTTCATTAGATGTTCATTTATTTGCAGACATTCCCAAAATATTAGTAAAAAAAGTACACTTTTTCAGACAAAAATGTATGTCACCACACATTTAAAATGCACCTTTTTAAAGGACCATTTCTACTTTGAGGGTAACTACCACCTGACCGACCGTACATACACAAACAAAAAATCATGGACGCACACCTTCAATGAAATACTGTGAGTTTAATTTGACACTACAACACAGTGTTTTGCTTATTCATTTGTCAAATGTTACCATACACTTCTACCTGCAAACCATAATAGAAACTCATATCAACTTACCGAGAGTTTCTTTTCCTGGCCATCCCTCTGGGCAGCAATAACATAATGGGTAGCTCCCGCCTCCTCCAATCAGAAGAAACAGACTGAACTGAAGACTATAAATGGCTCCTCCTCCTCCTCCTTGATGTAGTTAGTTTCAAAGCTTCTAAAGGAAAAACAGGAGGAAGAAAGAAAAGAGGGAAGGGTTGCTGCCCAGAGGGATGGCCAGGAAAAGAAACTCTCGGTAAGTTGATATGAGTTTCTATTTTCCTGGCCATCCCTGTGCAGCAATAACATAATGGGTAAGTACCCAAGCAATCATAAGGGAGGGAAACAAAAATTAATTAGAGGCTTCAGTCATAGCAGTTAATACACTGTGACCAAAAATTGCCTTCTTAGCATTTCTTAAATCTAACTTATAATGCCTAATAAAAGTGTTAGGCGTAGCCCAATTGGCTGCTTTACAGATATCTTCAGCTGTTGCCCCTGCTTCTGCTGCCCAAGTTGCTGCCATGGCCCTTGTGGAATGAGCTTGGATTCTTAATGGAGGTTCCAGGTTCTGAGCGAAATAGGCCTTTTGGATGGCCTTTACTACCCATCTTCTCAAGGTTATAATGGATGCCGCTTCTCCTTTTTTACTTCCGTTCGGTAGGATAAACAGTCTTTCTGTTTTTCTGAATAAAGCTGTCTTTTCAAAGGCGTGATTACATTGTGGCTAAGAGGTGTTATAGGAACTTCCCAAAGTACAATGCTGTTTTGACACCTTACCGTGGGCAGTTCCTAGAACACCTCTTTATATAACTACAACTGTGTTACACTAAATTAAAAGCCTACAAAGCAGTGGTGTAACAAGGAATCACTGAGCCCCCCTGCAAAACTATGATGAGGCCCATATCAGTGCTTCATACACAGTGGTTTTCTAGGAGAAGTCTGTATCTGGCATAAATGAGAAGATGGAAGCCCCCTGCGGTTTCTCCCCTGATAGTTGTCCCCTTCTACACAGCACCAAAGGCTGTTAGTCTGCTGAAATTATGATAAAGCAATGTCCTGTGGCAGTGAATCTTGTGGCAGTTCATTATTAAATAATCGGTTTTAATTTGCAGATAGTTGCATTAGAATAGTTACACATGGTTTTTGTGCCAATAACTTGTACATATATCCCTTCTACACAAACAAAAAGTGTACAGGCTGCTTGCTAGGTGAATTTAGGCTTATAGTATAGCTTTGCCCTTAAATATATGGTGGTGGTGTTTTTTTTTTTTAAGTAACCCTACAGACCCTACCTTTTACTGTGATCTTGCTGGCCTCCCTTCCTCCGTTGTATTCCCATTTTTAGCTCTGCCCCTCGATATTTGTAAATCACCAACATTCTGGGAATTCCACAGCCGTGACAACAATGCATGCACGGGTCCCATGACATTGCCGCAAGTGTGCACCTCTGTGACATCATTGCACCTTGCCAGATATTAGACAACATAGCACAATGATGTTACATTTGCGGCAACGTCACAGGACATTGACATGATGCGTGCGTCACATGGGAATACAGTGGAGTCCTGGACTAATCCTGTATTAAACATAGTGCTGAAGCCAGGAGGAAGACTGGCAGAATTAATTTTCTTTGGGATAGTGCTTCTCACAGAAACAGTATCGGTAGATAGGTAGAAATAACCAGTTCTATATCACTGTCATAAATACTGTTTTTATAAAAACAGTATGAGAGAGCTGTTTTCTATATGGAGACTACAGTTACCCTTTAATATTATAACTTCATCTTTCTGGCATCACCTTAAGGACCATTTCTTATGTGCCAACAACCTTAAAAGCATATTCTTACAATAATATACATTCTTCCATCTGTTGTACCGTATATACTCGAGTATAAGTCGCGTTTTTTTGGCTTTAAAAAAAACCTACAAATCCTACTTTCACTTATACTCAAGTCACTAACTTTAATTCCGGGAGCCGCATCCACTGTACTGTGCCGACGTCACTACTCGGCGCCAGTCTTCCCCGGCGCCGAGTAGTGACGTCGAGCACCTGAACAGTGAGTGCCGAAGAGACAGGAAGCGTGTGCTGCCAGATTTAAAGTTAGTGCGGCAGCCATTCAACTAGAACAAGGCATGTCCTCTCCTCTACTGGGGGGGGGGGGGGTAGGTGCAGTGCTGCCACTGAAGATTTTTAGAAACTACAACTCCCAGCAACTAAAGCATGCTGGGAGTTGTAGTTTCCAAACATCTGGAGTGGCAAGGAATTAGGGGCTAGCGTGTGGGATTCCTCTCAATTTAAAGGACAACTAATGCCTTATACAATACAAAATCTGGAGGATGGTATCTATTGTTAAAGATTGCCTTCTGATTCTGTATTGTTTTGAGGCTTTAGTTGCCCTTTAAATGGACAGCAGAATTCCCATACAGTAATAGCAATACTGGATTTGGCAATTACAGTATGGGACTACTGTATGGGAATGCTGCTGTCCATTTAAAGGGCAACTAAAGCCTCAAAACAATATAGAATCAGAAGGCAGTAGTTGTCATAATTTCTACCCTCGACTTATACTCAAGTCAATCAATTTTTACCCATTTTTCAGGTAAAAATACCTCAACTTATACTCGGATCGACTTATATTCGAGTATATACAGTAATTATGATTAAAGATTTATCTCCCTTTTTAGAATTGCATTTTGGGTTTATATAAATCAGAAAATCGTCTTTTAATAAGTTGTAGTTGTATGTAGCAGAAAACTAGATTGGTTACTAGACCAAGCCATTAAAACAATATTTTGTTTCATTTCTTTCCACACCCCAACCCCCCCCCCCCCCCCACACACACACACAAAAAAGGCTTGTGAATTGCGTGACTGCAAGTTGTATACAAAATTGTTTTAATCAAAAACATGAAAATTACTCTTAACATTTCGTGTCAAGGGCCTATTTCAGCTGCAAAAAAAATTCTCACAATGTTTTAAAGCTGGGGAAAAGTACAATAAAAACAGTTTGTTTATAATACTGCAATATTTTCAGGTTTTAGAAATCTGCACCTGGATGACCAAATGACCCTTCTTCAATACTCTTGGATGTTTCTGATGGTATTTGCCCTCGGATGGCGGTCTTACAAACAAACCAATGGGAGTATACTCTATTTTGCTCCAGATCTCATCATTACAGAGTAAGTAAAAAAAAATATTTTTCTAACTTCACATCATTTGTTTTGGTGTCACTTTTAAAAGGAGGACCGAATATTTCCCAACTTTCCATTTGTCTCTATATGTGACTGCACGGGTTGCATACTTCAATCGATGACTGTCAGTTTATGCTTGTTTGTCATAGATGCATGCATTTAGACACACATTACTACATCACATAGTCTCTTAAATCAGAATTTCAGTAGAGGTGATAGAGCCGTCACATGAAACACATTTGTAGAGGATTGGTAAGGTTATTTACTTAGAGCAATTACCAATTTAACAACTATTTAGATTTGAGTTTTATATGACAAAGCTCTGCCGGACACTCTTATTTAAAGGGCATGTCAATCCCAAAACTAAAATTAAACCCACTGTTAAGTGTTAAAAAACCCTTACCTTTCTCCTCTGCTCCATATGGTTGTCCTGTAGTTCCCATTCAAAGTCTAGGAAACTGAAGGAGCCTTCCTGTGTGTTAATTGTATCTGCCCCTTCCTTGTCCTCCTGGAGGACTCTGGCATGCACAGGGGAGCCCTCCCCTCACCCACCTCCTCTGGATCTATTGTCTCTGCAGACAATACCTCCCAACCATAACCGCCATGTTTAAATCTTTAAAAAGTGCCGAGAAACTAACTTAGCAACTTTTGTTCCCTCAGCGAACTCAAATATTCAAAGATTGGTTGTCTTTCAAACAATCACACAAGCGGCTTCCGGTCCGGACCCTAATGCTACTCCATTCCCGGAAGTAGCATTAGAGGCGAAACTGAGGGAACAACGGTTCGAAAATACGTTTTTCTGCACTATTTTAAAATTTAAACATGGCAGTTAGGGTTGGGAGGGGGTCCCTTACACTACAGAAAAAAGTACATTTTGGGGTGGAGATAACCTTTAATAGAAATAATAAAGAACTAAGCCCATATATTTGATAGAACTGAATAACATACCTAGGTATAGGTGCTGATAGTCCAGAGCTGTAATCTAATGTACAAAAGTGGCCCACAGATGGGTACCAAAGTGGCTACCTGTACCTGTATCACAAAAACACAAGGCACTCACCTGCTATTACTAAATACTAAATTACAGAAAAAAAAAAAAATTCTAAATTACAGAAAAAAATAAAGTTAGGATCCCTGGGTAAATAACACCAATCTACCTCTAATGTCCCACATGTGCACTAGGCACCAAAGACATAAATACTGGCTCTCGGTGGGGGTAATGCAAGTAAAGCAGAAATACTTTATTACAATAAGCCAATCTAAACATCTATGTATATATTAGAAAAAATGCATGATCCTAAAGCAGAACATGGTCATGCCATATGTAAAGGGGTTTCCAAGAAATTAAGAAGAATTTCCAAGACACACCATGTACCTATCTCCTTTGAACCAAACAACACACTAAGGCTGAGTACACACCATATAACCGGATCATTCGAGCAGGCTATTCATTCGAGCAGGCTATCAGGTATGCTGGTATACATGGCTGCTTTTGCTGTGACTAACAGTGATTTGTCCTTGCCATCCACTCACTAGTGGTAAGCAGTTGGTCGGGACAAATGTCGTCCCATGTGTACAGTAGGCAGTAGCTGGTGCATCCAATAGACCTACAGTAATACATAATATATGTAGTGCAGTGCAGTAAAAAGTGCTCTGATTTGTAGGTGGGGAAGACAAAACAGCAGCTGCACCAATGTAAGGCCCAGCAAAGAAGAGCCTGTCCCTCAGGTCAGGACTGCTGTATACCTGCATCGCAATGTCAACATCTTGGCCAGGGAACAGGATTGGTTCAAAATAGGTGTCAATGAGGCCTTTTTTTTTTGTCAGATAATAGAAACCTAAATAGAGGTGGAGGTTCAACACTAATTGTCTGCCATGCACAATGCTGTTTTGATGCCTTTCCTGGGCAGTTTTGACTTGCAAAATGTCTTCAAGAACTAAACTTCAAGTCCAACAGAAATACCATGGTGTAGATGAATGAAAACCATCACAAGCATATTTATACTATAAATAAAACAAGAGACCACACTAGAGCCTGTCTGAGTGCTCCAGGAAATGCTTTCATGCTCATCGCCGTGCAATGTGATTACGTAATGTTGAGAAATCGGATTGCAAATGCCCACACTAGTGTGTGCTTTTTAAAGCGCGATCGGATCACAATCGCGCTTAAAAGCGCACAAGTGTGACCTTAGCCCTAAGTCACAGAGTAGACAAGTAAAATAAAAAATTAACTAAAACAGATTAAAAACAAATAGAAAACAAATATTTGATGAGAACATACATGAACAAAACCAGAACAGTGCTAAGAGCAAATAACTTGTGAAACAACTGTGACTCAAAAAGAAGCCTAAGGTCAGGAATAAAATTCCAGGAACAGGAGAGACTTAAGCAACAGCAGAAATTTTATCTGTTTCAGGTTCAAGCTTATGTAGACATTGATATGGAGATTCACCTAAAAGTTTTTGTTTTTTACATTTGTTTATCTTTCAGGACATAAATAATCCTTCTCCTAAAAGCAAAGCACTTTTTATTTGTCCCCAAAAAAGGACAGTACAATGTCTCCTTCTCTATTGGTACATTGTATGGTTCAGAAGATAAATCCCAATTAAGATCTTTTAAAATATTAAAAATATTTTAATATTGCACATTTCTTTGGATGATATCTGACCAAGATAATGCAGATTTTGGTGGGATTTAATGAGAATTTTCTAAATGGCCTAATACACTTCTGCTCAATAGACTGACTGATTTCTCTAGGCAGCCTATTGAACAGATGGCCATACATGGTTTGATAATTGTACCAGATCACTGCTTTATAGGATGGTTTATGGGTAACATGGTACTCAGTGGGTTGCGCTGGTGGTCCTACACAAAGCAGACAGTGCACTTACTTCCTTTGAACAGGATAAAACTGTTTAATTGCATGTAACAGTAATTATTGTGATGGTTTAATAACAAACAAACAGTTTCCCCATATAAGATATCCAGTGATGGAGTAGTCCCTGCCTATGGTGCACCACACTAAATATTGATCCGGCCTGTATATTTTTTGTCCTTGACAGTTGGTGTACACTTATCTGTTATATCAGAGTTTGTATCCAATAAGGTAACTTGTCTGTCTGGTAACATGTCCTTCCAGCAAGTGGTAACAAGTTCTTACACACAGGATCTTGCATTGTAGTTAATCAGGAGATCACACTATGCAAGGGATCACACCTCTCCATACACAGACTGTTTTAGGGATTACACCAAACAGGTCAGTCACGGCAGGAGCACACCCTTCTATCCATTTTCACTTTTTGCTCTCCCTTGCCATAGAGAGCAGGAATGTCTTGTCTCTTATTACTCACTGACACCCCCTGCAGGCTGTAGGTGGTATATAAGGAGCCTTTATGTATATGTCCATTACACTATTTTCAATGTATACTTTATATCAAAAATATCAACCTGTGTATGCCAGGCTCCACTAATAGATAGCTTGATGTGCATGTTAAGCTAGGCATAAACACGTTGATGGTTGCACAATTTTTGAACAAAATTCGATCCAAAATAGCAGTTGAATTACACCACCGTGCACCATTGGTTTTGAGCTTGAAATCTTTAGCCATGACTAGGCAGCCCGGAAGCAACATACATGCAAATGTAAAGTAAAATGATTATGGAAGATACATTTTTGAATTTTAGAGTAGCATATTTCATAGGCATGCCATAAAGGTATTTTATGCAAAGAGTCTTACAATAACAATGTGGCTGTTAAGTCTAGATAACATGCTGTATAATACAATCATGTAATAAATTGGCAACTTAATAAATATGCCCTCAAGCAGGAGAGTGCACGGAACTCACAGGCATTACTGTTTGAGGCTAATGCAGGAGAGTGCACGGAACTCACAGGCATTACTGTTTGAGGCTCAAGCAGGAGAGTGCACGGAACTCACAGGCATTACTGTTTGAGGATCAAGCAGTAGAGTGCACGGAACTCACAGGCATTACTGTTTGAGGATCAAGCAGGAGAGTGCACGGAACTCACAGGCATTACTGTTTGAGTAATAAATTACTCCTATTTTCTTTTAAATTGTTTCCCCCCTAAGTTTGATGCCCAACAGTATTTGTATGTTGGGTGGTTCACAATGGGTTTTTTTCATTGATCTTCCTACTATTTGATTGCACTGATATACCCTAATCTATGTATCAATTTACTGCCCTTTATTATGTATGATGTAAACATTATAGAGATAAACTGGGTTTACCTATTTCCCTGGTATGACCGAGTTGACATAATATTGCAAATTTAAAAAATAACCTTTTAAGTTATACAAGGATAGTCCTTTTCAATAACTCTCACTCATACAGTGTTTTACTATCCTGCTGCTTATTTACTGTATGTTGCATATTAACAGTATGTGTTCCTTTGTTTAAATATCTCTACTATATAGGTTTGTATTACTTATTATTAATTTGGCTTGTAGTGTGCCATCTACACCAAAAAATGTTTGCTGTATTTAAAATGCTGGAGATAAATTTTAGATATTTTCATAAAGTTGGAGTGCTTATATACAGTTTTAATAATTTCTAATTAAAAAAGGTTTATAGTGTGTTAAAATATACTGTAGTAATTCACCATATATTTCCCTTAATATATGTATATGTATGTTACGTTAAGGCAGAATAATAATAACAAAGTTCCTGCCATATTATAAGATTCTAATAGACAAGACTGTAACAACGCTGCATTTCATTTCTCGTCCCCAGAGATTAAGGAAAACATAAATTATCGCTGTCACTCAGTTCCTACGGAGATTTTTATTAGATAAAGAAGTTACAAATTCTGCCTGTGAGACGGAGATAATGATATCGAAATGGATGCAGGAGAATGAAGTAGTTCGGAGTAATAAATAAGTTGGTGACCTTAATGTGGAGGGCAAATAAATGCAAACAGACCCATTGCAGAGAGACAAAAAAACTTGGTGTATCAGATAATCAAATCAGACGTTAGCTTTTTCCTACTGCAGTTAGATAACTTTTGATAAGCTGTAGATTAATAGGATATGCACACATTTACACTTCTTCTTATACAAGCCCTAATGCCTGTTGCATGCACCTGCATAAATAATTATAATAAGCAAAAATAATAAAATGTGGCCATTGTTTAAACTTACAGTTCACCAATATGAAAGTAGTTGCCCAATCCTGTCATACCCCCTGTGATTTTAGTATGACAATGGAAAAAGATGACACCATTCTGTAATTAACCAGAATCTCTTTATCAAACAGCAAAATGTAGGTCACACGAGATCACAATAATCTTTTAATAATCTTTAAAAAGTATGAAAAGAGTATTGGGATCTCATAGTAACATAGTAACATAGTAATTAAGGTTGAATAAAGACATTCGTCCATCAAGTCCAACCTATTCCCTTTTTTTTTTTTTTAACCCTACCTAACAGTTGATCCAGAGGAAGGCAAAAAAAAACCCAGCTAAAAAAGGGGGGGAAAAATTCCTTCCTGACTCCAAACGGCAATCGGAAAGTATCCCTGGATCAACCAGATCTATATGTATTAATACCAGTAATTCTCAATATTTTTTAGTTTTAGAAACTTATCCAGGCCTTTTTTAAAGTTATTCAATGAACTTGCCATTACCACCTCTGCTGGAAGACAGTTCCACAGTTTCACCGTTCTCACTGTAAAGAAACCTTTCCTAACCTGAAGATGAAACTTCTTTTCTTCCAACCTCTTGTGTGACCTGCTTTTTTCTGTCACTATGCTGAATATATAGTATCACTTTGAATGATATTTACAAGTCCACTGAGCATGGGAATAACGGAAAAACATCCGAAATGTCATTTCATATGCAGAGATTTATGAAACTTCAATAGGAAAGAGAATCAATATCTTTCCACCTTAAATAAATCATTGTTTGAATTGCAGTAACAGAATTCCACAAAGGGCAGCAATATGGTCTCAAAAAACCCTGACAAATAAACAAAATACATTTCTACTATTTTTGCAAAAAAAGTTTATAGCCACCCAGAACTAAATCCCACCTTCCAAGACACTGTAAATAAATGATTACATTATGATAAGACTAAGCGGGGTCTTAGGGCACTTGTCCAGAAATATTTATGGCAACTAAATGCTGCGTTACCTCCCGTTTATACAAATCCCAATACTACCACCGCATTGTACCAACAAACCTGAAAGCCACGTACAGTACTACTAGATCTAAACCATCTATTTGAGAAACTGCAAATTAAACCTACTGACCCTACAAATTAACAATTTGTGGGGACATTATTTACTATGGTAATTACTAGAGCTACACAACCATGGCAGGTGATTTATATTTGGTCAGGATTATTTTTTTGTTGTTTTTATGTATATATTTTTTTATTCCTTGGGAATACAGATTTACTTGCACTTGATTGACAATGATTGATGTATACATTGTTGTAATATTACCTGTCAATTTAGTTTTAAACCTGGGACTATATTTTTTTTTATAATTTACATCCAAATTGTGATCTCTCTATATATGTGTATTGGAGGTGTTTCTTACTGCTTTAAAATGAATTTATGTTATTTGGTATTTGCAGCTATAAAATGGGGCCGTGTCGGAGAGGTCACTTCCTCTGACAAAGTAATGGGCAGGATCATTTCCGGATGTTTGCACCTCTTTATATATAACATAGTGATGCAATGAAGGGGATTGTTTTACACTCCAGACCCTTCTATGGCATGAGTAGAATCTGTTCTGTGCATTTAGGTTCTGTTTTGCCAGTGTGTGTGGAACTATGTTAAGTTTCAAAAAGGAATTCCAATGGTTGTAACTAAAATTATCTGACCGAAAGATGAAATTTCAATGGTAAAACATTGTTTCAACTGACAAAATGTCTGCACTTATAATTCAAAAATGTGGCGGTAGTTTTGACCAATAGAATTTTGCAGAAGAAACTGTCAGTTTCAACCAAAAACAATTTATACCTATAAAAAATAAAAACCAGATTGTTAAGACCTTAAAGGATAACTGTATTGCCTCAATGCATTTTTTAAATTGCTTTCAAAAGTTATGCATCCCTCCCCATACATTTTTCCCCCCGATTTCGAGCCTCTCTCTGCCTTCAATTAGCCATGCTGTGAAGGGGCGTAACAATTCTGTCTACCTCTAACTGTCACTGAGAACTAGCATGCGAGAAAACACTCCTCCACCCATCCTTGATCAGCTTGATTATGTAGGCTGTATCCTAGCAACAAAACAAGTTTGTTTGACTGGCAGAGGAGGAGGAGAGAGGTTGTAACAGACATTCCCACCAGTAAATGACAAGTATTATGTTAACCATTGCCCTGGGCCATCTAGGAGGCGGGCTTTTAGCATTCATCTTTGCTGTGTGATATCTAAGGAAAGGCAGCACGGCTGTAAATGTGAGTAAGTGATTTCAGCTGCTGTAATTTGTGGACATGTAATGAGGATGATGTTCTTATTTTTGATATTGTTGTCCTTTAAGACATCCCTTTTACCAAGTGAGGCAGTAGCAGTAAATATTAAATAGTGCCCCATTTTCCAGTACATATTTTACTATAAAGTGCTTCTACATAGAAGGGTCTTGCACATATTGAAATTACAGTTTACTGGATAATCAATTCTATTCTAGCTCTCAATAATCCTTAACTCTGGGCATCAATGTCTTCAATCAGGAGGCTTTAGGGATTCTTTACATGTGGGGGGAAAAGTCCAAGCCCTTTGACTGCATAGTTATGTCACACTGCACACAAAAAAGTGTGCAGTTTGTTCCCACCATATAGGCACATGTAATCAATTAGATGGACCAGGGGGGAGAACCTATAAAGCTAGTTCCCCAGCCCTGGCTTTACCTTGAATTGGTTTGAGCACACAGTAGAAGTTGCTGCTTCCTACCTGCTCCTGGCTGGCCCCGCCTACAGCATTTCAATGATAAGGTGGCTATACATATATCGACCGAGGGCTCCCGGGACATTAGACCGATCCTGCCGGAACCGCTTTTCTTGTTCTTCTATGCGGTCGCAAAATGAATGGGATTTGCGATTGCATATTGGTCCCATAGAAGAACAGGAAAGGCGGTTCCGGCAGGCTTGGTCTAATGTCGTGGGATCGCTCAGTCGGGTAAGAAAAATTGGATATATGTATTGCCACTTTTACAGAGTTAGTCAATAAAACTTCTTATCGTTTAAAATGGTGATAATTTTGCCCCAACCAATCAGATATTAGCTTTCAAATGTTAAATAAGATCTGATTGGTTGGGGCAAAATTTTAAACGATAAGAACTTTTATTGAATCTCCCTGTTAGTGTCTCATATGTCCGATAATTACCTTGCGTCTTGGGCTAGTGCACAAAAAAAAGCACAATACAGAATAATGCAATGATGTCAAAATAAATATGATGTATGCAGCAGCACAGAGACAACCCAGGAGTGTCAAATACCTGAGCTTTGTCTGAATGTGAATGTCCTTCAACTTATAACGTTAATGTTATTTATTAATGAAATTGGTAAACAAACAAACCAGGTCTCTCAACAGTTACATTGTTCTACCTGTTCTTACTAGACTGTAAAACTTGGCATTCCTTTGCTCCCAGGGTAGCAGTATCTGTATCCTATCTATATTTTTGGTGCATTGGTGTGATCTACTGCCAAGAAAACTAGCTGATACCTTAATGCTTTAAAAATAGATATGATGATTGGAATAAGGATAGAGTTATACATTGGCAAACCAGTGAGAGGATGTACTCTATGAAGGGATGGGATTTACAACTCCAGATAAAGTGTGTGTTCAGCCAATTGGTAGTCATGCCATTAAATACATAGTAAGTATCAGTTGCTTTCTATAAATGTCTTTAATGGTCCCCTCCTTTCTTTAGGCACTGTGGTGACAAAATGTATAGAAATGAAAATACCCCTTGAGGTGCTCTTACCCCTCTGGCCTTCTACAATATTTAGCCATTTCTCCTTCAATGATTGCTGTAAGGGAGATGTTAAGTAGGTTTGGTGGCACTGACAACTAAATATAGTGGATACTTAACTACTGTGCATTCATACACTACTCAGAAGAGGGCAGCTCACACCAGAACATGACATTCAGACCACCTCCTGCTTGGTTCTTTACAAGCTGTTGAAGACTGCCATTTAAAGGGTACCTCCACCCTTTATAAAAGCTTTTGCCACAATGTAGGGCACCCTTGCTCACCCCCATACCGCTATAGTAGTTTAGCAAAAAAAGATTTAGAACTGTACTTACAGCCCCTCCCTGCTTTCAATAAAAACAAATTATTAAAAATAAAATGGATTCCTTATCTAGAAGATGGCACACTTCCTGATATGTATAGAACATTAAAAACTATGGGAGGAAACACAGTCCAAAAATATGTAGACTAAAAGAAAAGAAGAAAAAAAACAGTAAATTGCCTCTTTCAAGACAAATGAATATCAGAAAACATAGTGAAATACTACACGGGGATACACAAGTTTGTTTTTCAGCTGACCTGTTACACTGCTTTCATTCACACAAACAGCTAAACTCCCCATCAGCAACAGTAGAAATTGACTCCAGCCCTGCTTGCCGGAGCTAGCAAACGGGCTGGACCAGCAGCCGTGTCTGTGATTGCCTGAAAGGCAGCCAATCACAGACGCAGCTGCCAGCAATGGAAAGCACTGCAGGAATGAAGGGCTGTAATGCGGTTGAAGGTGAGCTGGGATGCCCTACACTACAGCAAAAGTGTTTTACGCTAGGTGGAAGGAGAACCATGGATGAATCTGGGTGGTGGGAGGGGGGGGATAGCTCCCCTGCGCTTGCCACTGTCCTCTCAGAGGACAAGGTGGAGGCAGAAACCTTTTGACAGGAAGACAGCTACTACTCCTCAATTTCCTGGATTTTGGACAAGCACTGCAGGAGAACCATAAGGAGCAGAGAAGTAAGGTAAGGTTTTTTTTTAAACTATACAGAGGGGCCAGTAGTGGGTTAAATTTTAGTTTGGGTGGTGGACATGCCCTTTAAAATGGAGAAACAGAGAGATACCAGCATGGGATCATATGGCCTTTTTATTTTTTTGAAAAAAAAAATTTAAAACCACAGTTTACCAATGCAGCACCCTTGAACATGTTATTATATATATATATTTTTTTTTTTAAGTTGCAGCATTTTGTAAGAATCTAAACTAGGATGTTCCAACTGGGAAAAGTTCCAAAACAAAAATCAGTTGACCTTTTACACTGCTCTTATTTACCTGAACCTCTTCACTGCCCCCCCAGAAACACTCCGCCTAAAAGCTAAAAAAGAAACTTTCCACTGCTGCGCCTAGCTGAACTAGGTCTGTACGAACCCGAGCAGGCACAGAGGTGGTGTAAAAAAAGGTGATGCGCAGGGTCATGGAAAAGAAAGACAAGGGAGGAAAAAATGTCCGTAAAAGGCTGGAGTCAATTTCTACTTTAAGGTGTTGCTGATGGGGAGTTTAGCTGTTTGCGTGAATGAAAGCAGTGTAACAGGTCAGCTGAAAAAGCTGTGAGATGTGATTTCTCTGAATCACAAACTTGTGTATCCCCATGTAGTATTTCACTATGTTTTCCCAACCAGGAGATGTTGTATGAGTTCCATTTTAGAAGTTTTTGTTTTATAGTTTGTAGTAAATGATTATAGTTTTCGTTATATAAGGAATGGTAGGTGGGTGTTAGCTTAACTCCCAGGTATTCTATATGTCCAGTCGATCATATCAAAGGCCTTCTGGGCATCAAGTGAGAACAGTAGAAATGGTTTGTTTTGCATGTTTGCGTATGAGATGAGATCTATGGCTCTACGGATATTGTCTGTTGTTTGTCTGTGTGATCTAAATCCTGATTGATCAGTGTGTATAAGAGTTGGGAGGTGTGTTTGAAGGCGATTGGCTATAAGTTTTGTGAAATTTTCATATCTGTATTGATTAAGGATATTTTTCTATAATTGGTGTGAATTGTTAAGTCTTTTCCTTCTTTTGGGATTAGAGTGATTGCTGCTGTGTTCATGTGAGTTGTGGGGTATGATTGGCTAAAAAATTTGTTGTATAGTTCTGTGAGATGGTCTAATAATTGTGGTGTAAAGGTTTTGTAGTATCTGTAGGTTAGTCCGTCTGGACCAGGGGAGGATTTCATTTTCATGTTTTTGAGAGTAAGTGTAATTTCTTGTGGTGAAATAGGTTTGCTTAGTTCTTGTTGTGCTTGGTTTGAGAGTTTTTGGAAGGGGGTAGAGTTTAAAAATTCATTTATATGCGATGTAGTGGCTTTAGGGGCTTTGTCATTTTTATAGAGGTTCTGGTAGAAATTTTTAAATATGTTCATTATTTTTTTTTTGACATCTTATGTTTGTGTCATTCGGGCCTTTAATGAGAGTTATTGGTTTGTATGTGGATCTTGTGTGCAGTTTTCTAGTTTTCTAGAGAGTATGGGGTTTATTTGCATATTGATAAAATGTTGCTTTTGTCTTGTTCATATACATGGCTGCTCTATCAGCAAGTGCTTCATTGAGATTGTTTCTTGTGATTTGTAGCTTTGTATATGTGTTGTTTGTTGGGGTTTGTTTGTGTTGTAGTGTTATGTTGTGTAGTTCTTCTGCTGTTTATTCTATGCAAGATTGTTTGAGTTTATTAAGTTTGCTAGCATAGGATATGAAGGCTCCCCGTATAACAGCTTTATGGGCGTCCCACACTGTGGGTAGGTTGATGTCTGGTGTTTTATTTTCTTTGAAGTAGTTAATTAGTGCCTCTTTGATCTTTTGGCATAGGGAGTCAACTAGGAGATGGGTTTCATTTAGTTTCCATGTTCCCTTCCTTTTCTCTATTCCCCAGTCTGTTAGAGTTGTTTCAACAATTGCATGGTCTGACCAGGTAATGTCATGTATTTTAGCTTGTTTGGTTTTGTATATGGTGTCTGTATTGGTAAATAGAAAGTCTACTCTGGAGTATGAGTTATGTGGGTGTGAGAAGAATGTGTAATCTTTTGCTGTTGGGTTTTGTTCTCTCAAGATATCTGCAAGTTGTGTTTGGTCCAGTTGTTTCTTAAGGACTTTTGTGTCTGATGTAATGTGGGGTGGATGGGAGGGGTTAAGCAAATCTCTGGATCTATCCATGTTGTTTTGGAGTGTGGTGTTAAAGTTCCCCCCTATATATATATTTGTCCAATTTGTACTTCCCGTAGTAGGTTGAAGAATTTTTTGAAGAATGGAGCCTTCGTCTGGTTAGGAGCATATACAGATGCCAAAGTTGGAATCCATTTTTTTATTCAAAAACAATAATTTGTGTGTTGCAGGAATAATCATCACTGATAACCTGTCTTTTGATTGCATTCAGCTGTGAGATGGACCAAATCAATGCTAATTAACTGTCTTGATTGGATTCAACTGTGTCACAGACCTATTCATCACTGATTACCTGTCTCTTGATTGCATTCATCAGTGTCACAGACCTAATCAGCACTGATTGCCTGTCTCTTGATTGCATTCATCGGTGTCACAGACCTAATCAGCACTGATTACCTGTCTCTGAATTGCATTAATCTGTGTCACAGACCTAATCAGTACCGATTAACTGTCTCTGGATTGCATTCATCTGTATCACAGACCTAATCAGCACCGATTACCTGTCTCTTGACTGCATTCATCTGTGTCACAGACCTAATCAGTACCGATTACCTGTCTCTTGACTGCATTCATCTGTGTCACAGACCTAATCAGCACTGATAACCTGTCTCTTGATTGCGTTTGGCTGGTCATAGACCTAATTAACTTTGTGCAGCCTTTCAAACCAAATTTTATACTGATTCTGTCTCTTTGTAGTTACATTCAATATTTTTAATGTGAAGTGTAACCGGTGCCCTATTTATAAAGCATTGTTTTATTTCTGGGTTGCAGGGGCAAACTTGTTTTACTGACTGGTAGCAAGAGAACTTACGTTTCAGAAAAATATTAAGTTCCAGGGATTTTCCAGGTAATGAAGAACTGAACCTTTATTTTAATAAATTTGCATATAAAAGTAAGCTAAAGCTAAACTTGCTAATCTTACCATGTTACATGAATCCTATATAGATAAACCAATCGCAGCCATTAGTTACAGTAGATAATTCAAATATTAAGAAAGACATTGGACATTCCTTGTGTATTTTTTAGACCACAGGTTTATGAATTGGAATGCTGAGCCACTCCCTTCATTATCCCAGGAGATGGAGACTGTTACAGCTGCATCATTTGGGTTCAGTGTTCATGTGCCCATACTCTTTAGGCTGTTTAGCTGGATAGTAAGAAACTTGTTTCTACTTGTGTCTTTAGAACAGACTGCTATAGAAATCAGCTCTATAAATTATTGTTATTCATTCTGTGGCAGGAAATAAAGATTACATCAGTCTCAACTGCCCTCGGCCATAACAGTTTTCCCTGGAGAGGAGACCAAGGATTCTTCACAGCCGATGGAATTTCAGTCTCTGGTCCCCATTGAAGGAACATCCCTACCAACTCAAGTGTATTGCATTGCATTATGACCATGACCCAAACAGGAAATTTTCCATTTACTATAAGCTGCAATATTAAATGTTTTTCCATGCCTCACATTGACGTTTCCTGTGCCAAGCAGCTTTGTAGTTTTATCAAGTCATTTCTCTGCAGATCCCTGGTCTTACTATAGAATACACAAAGCGCTGGGAAACCCGGCAGTGAGATCATTTCCCTTGCACCCTGCAAAGAAACAGCATTAAACGTGCAGGAGAAGCATCCTCATGTCTTATTAAGGTAAGATGTGCTTAGCCAAGGTCGCCTAACAAAGTACGCACCATTGTTCACTAGTAATGCAAGTAAACCATTTCCCAGAGTTACTTATTGTGACCAAGCAGCTCTGTTACTGCCGTGCACTGCTGGGTTAAAATAAAAACTGCAAACATTGTCATCTTGCTTCCGGCTTTGCAATTTAGCCTCTATCTGCAGGTGTTCTCCCCAAGCAAACAATGTTATTCCTCCCCACTAATCCCTCTGAAAGAGATTTATTTATAACTCGTGGGAAGGACAGTGCAGTGGTGGAATATATATTACAGTACATTACACCAGATACATTCAAATAATCAATGTGAAAATAGCCAAGCGATACCACCGATGTGACAGGAGTATATTTAGTTTGCACTTAATAAAAGACTTTTGATTTATTTATCATTCTGTTTGTTTTCAAATAGCATTAGGACAAAAATACAGTCATTACAAGAGGCATTCAGCGCTGACTGAGGATGGTACAAACAGTTCCAGAATCACTCACCTAAGCTGTGAAAACTGGTTTTGGCCAAACAATAAACTAAATGGGAGATAGTGAGGGTGATTCTGTTTCAAATCCCAACGAAGAACACTACGGATCTTTTAAATGAATTCCCTAATAATAGCAGTCTAAAGAAGATATATTTGTTTTTATGAAACATGATTTTACATAATTACATAATAATTGAGGTTGAATAAAGACACACATCCATCAAGTCCAACACCCTCCTTTTAATCCTATCTCCCAGAGGAAGGACAAAAACCCCAGCTACAAAAAGGGGGGGGGGGGAGTGGGGAATCCCTTCCTGACTCCAAATGGCAATTGAAAAGTATCCTTGGATCAACTGCAGTTTATATATATTAATTCCAGTAATTCTCAATATTTCTTATTTTTAGGAACTTATTCAGCCATTTCTTAAAGCTATACAATGAACTTGCCATTACCACATCTGCTGGAAGACAGTTTCACAGTTTCACCGTTCTCACTGTAAAGAAACCTTTCCTAACCTGAAGATGAAACTTCTTTTCTTCCAACCTTAAAGGATGTCCACGAGTCCTCTGATATGTCCTATTAGTGAACAATGCACCAGAGAGTTCATTGTATGGCCCATAAATATATTTGTATAAAGTGATCATATCCCCACGCAAACTTCTCTGAACTGCTACTATTTCCAAGATGTCCCTTTTGTATATGGGATTCCAAAACTGTATTTTCAAAATGAGGCCTTAGCATTTCCTTGTAAAGAGGGAGAATAATAGCTCTGCATAGTTTAGTGTCACCAGCAAACACAGAGACCTTGCTCTCAATGCCCCCTTCTAAGTCATTTATAAACAGATTAAAAATAAGTGGCCCCAGTACAGAACCTTGAGGTACTCCACTTAGAACTTTAGCCCACACAGATGTAGCTCCATTGACCGCCACTTTTCTAATAACCTATTCTCTATCCATGTACAAATGTTTTTTTCTAGGTCAACATTCCTCAGTTTATACATTAGTTGCCTATGTGGCACAGTATCAAAAGCTTTAGCAAAATAGAAAAAAAAGTATACCACATCTACTGCTATGCCAGAATCTAAATTCTTACTCAAACGGAATCCATTGGTTCCGAAATCCAAAAGATCCGTCCGATTCGGACGGATCCTCCTGATTTCGGGACTTCGGAATTTTTTTTTCGAATGTATTGAGCTATTTTCGATGATTTTCGAAAATATCCTCGAACATTTGAAAATCTTAGAAAATTTGTTCCATTTTCGGATCCCCGGGATTTTCCCAAGATCCGGTAATTTGAAAACGGAACAAAACTATGTAGTTTCGGCCATCTCTACTATTAATAAGATCAGTTATAGAAACAAAGTCAAAGATATGATCCCGTAACCTTCCCTATCACTGATGTTAGGCTTACAGGTCTATAGTTACCAGACTGGGAACCACTACTGGCTGATCCTAATTCCCCCAAGCCTCTGCCTAAGAGAGCAGACCACCTGTAGGCTATGCCACCCAACCCGGCCAGCCAGACCTCTTAAATAAATGATACTTAACTTAACTGGCTGCCAGGCTCCCACAGACATTCAATCCAATCCCTCCTCCCCCCCAGACATGATGGTCCAATCCCCAAATCACCATTCATCATGATCCAGCCCTGTTAATCCCCCCCCCTCCAGATATGATCCAGGGCTGGATACACATGTGTATGTGTGACCATCACAACTTTATAAATCCATAGTACCGCAACTGCCTTCCTTAAGCAAGATAAAGGGACAAAGCCCATAAAAAAAGTTCTTTGTAACACTAATCTAAACATATATACTTCTAGTTTTGTAGCAATGTATTAAAGGTGCTTATTTACATTTTTTTATATCATACAAATAACAATCTAGTCAAGATTATAAGGTATATAGTTGTCTAATTTAAATGAAACAGGAGCACATTCATTATGTATATTACAAATAGCTAACATCAGGTAGTGTTTATATAGGCTTGGAATTTTCATATATATCTGTATGTTTAAATAAACTGTTATCTATTGTAGTAACATTTCCCCAAGAAGGAACACATTTGTTATACCCATTGTTAAGAACACTCACTGCATATACAAGACAACAGTATATGATATAATCATGTTATTCAGAGACTGACATTTAGTCCATATATGATATACTTATTCAGATCACTTCATCTGTATTTTTCCTTTCTCCTTTGCATAGTATAAGGGAGGGTCAAAATCTGTAGAATAGATTGAACATGGATCACTCACACAGGAAAGGTTTAACTGTCCACCATTCATCCTATCATTCATTCAAACGCTTGAACTGTTTTATGATGTGGTGATGGGGGATGTGAAAAAGGTTTGGCGTACATCCACAAATAGTAACAATCTGTCTTATTAGGAGAAACTTGCACTCAAATCACTTAAGCAAATTATCACCATTATCATTACACCCGCAGATAAGGGGGGTACAACAGTTATGGACAGATCTGACTAGAGATGTCAAGAAACCAGTGAGCCTGTTAATAGAGGCTTCTAAAAAAATAAATCATCTCTAATGTGGAAAAAGACTTTTCTAACCATGCATCATCCACAGACCCCGTTATCTATACAAACGTTTAACTAAACCCCTGCCACTGTCTCAGTATGTGTCTCAAATCCTCCAGTCCCTGGCCATGCAATTAAAGGACACTGGTGATTTGCTGTTAAAACTGAATTTTAAAATTTGTAATAGCTATAATTAAGGTGATACTGTTTCTTTTAAATGAAACAACTGTATACATTATAGTATTGACCATATTGTTAGCTTTACAATTTTACAAAATTGAAACAAGCGTCTTTATAATACAAAATTAGACTGTTGAAGTACTGCCTATTGCATATTGCTAGTGGTATTGTAGCTATAAGTTTAGATTAGCGTTAAAAAGAACTTTGTTAAAAAAACAAACAACTTTGGGCTTTATCTTGCTTAAAGAAAAATGATCACCACCTATGTCCCACCCTCTCCCAGTGATTGTGCCCAGGGTGAGGACCTAAACTGCTAGGTCCTCACCTCTGGGTCTTACATTATCACTGGAAGCAATCCCTTTCCGACGCCAGCTTCTATAACTGGGAACAATCCCCCCAAAGCCCTGTTCACTTCTTCGGTTTCAACCAATGGAAATACGTGCTCCTTGCAGAGCCATTGATCAGCACTGCAAATGGCTCACAAAGCGAATTTTGCAGGGCTTGTACGAAGTGATAAGGTAAGACCCAGGGGAGAGAACTATGTGGTTTTGGTTCTCACCCTGGGAAATATTAACTGGGGAGGGGGGACATGGGTGGAGATAATTGCCCTTTAAGGTAGGCATTCAGTTGCAGTACTATGGATTTATAAAGTTTTAATGGTCACACATACACAAGGTTTAATTCATACCTGTAGGGGATGGGTGTGATTGTTGTACACCAATTAAGGTTAGGGGGTGTGGTATATTTATCTTTATACATTATTTCACATTTGTACTTGTATTGTATGCTTGATAAAGAAGCATATGCTCTGAAACATAGGCTATTACATATTTTCTACATGGTTTGCATTTTCCACTGTAGATGAGTGGAGCAGAATTGAGCCAAATATACTGTAGTTCTGATTGATCCATGGATATTTCCGATTGCCATTTGTAGTCAAGAAGGAATTCCCCCCCCCCCCCTTTTTAGCGGGCTTTTTTTTTTTTTTGCCTTCCTCTGGATCAACTGTTAGGTAGGGTTAAAGGGCATGTCCACCTGCAAAACTAAAATTTTCCCCACTACTGGCCCCACTGTTTAGTGTTAAAAAAAATCCTTACCATATTCCTCTGCTCCAAATGGTTCTCCTGCAATGTCTAGTCCAAGTTCCAGAAAGTAAGGAGTAGGAGCCTGTCTGTAAGTGAAAAGGTTTCCGCCTCTTATCTTTCCTCTGAGAGGTTTCTGGCTTGCCCACTGGACCCCCCTTTCTCTTCCTCTAGATCCGTTTGAAACTTGGTGCCCTACCTTTTAATCCCTTTTTTGTAGTGTATCCCACCCCCAACCACTGTGTTCGTTTGCAAAAAAACTAATAAGTAATGTAATTACAGAGCTTCATTCCCCCGGCGTTCTGAACTGCCGGCAGCCGATTCTGTGATTGGCTGCCTTCAAGCAGAGGGCCGGATCAGAATGCTGGGGGAACGAAGTACCTTTCTGATAAGTTTTTTTGCAAGCAAACATGGTGGTTGGGGGTTGGATAGGGTCCCTTACACTACAGAAAAAGTTAAAAATGAAGGTGGAGATAACCTTTAAAGAGGAGGGTAGAAAGGTTGGACAAGATGGACGTATGTCTTTATTCAACCTCAATTACTATGTAAATAATTTTATGAAAGAGAGCTACCACTTGTATTATGAGGCCTAAGAGCTGACACAGGTGTACTATCCAAGGGTATCTTACATTACCAATTACTGGTAATGTATTTCTAAATGATTGGCTAAGATTTACCAGCTAGTACGAAAGGGTGAAATGACCAATTGTAAATTAAAGGAATAGTTCACTCGAAAAGTGAACTACAGTATTCCTTTAATGTATTGATTGAAGCCCAGGAGGTTAATCCAAAAAATCTGAGCGTTCTGTCAGAACTTTGAAACTGCATTCAACTTGGAACCGGACATCATGCCTATTTGTGACTTTTAGCATACTTAGATTTTATAATATAGAGAAAAATTATTCAATAAGCAAAAATCTGGGGGAAGGAAATTGTAAAAATGGTATCCCCCCCCCCCCTTTTTAGCGGGCTTTTTTTTTTTTTTGCCTTCCTCTGGATCAACTGTTAGGTAGGGTTAAAGGGCATGTCCACCTGCAAAACTAAAATTTTCCCCACTACTGGCCCCACTGTTTAGTGTTAAAAAAAATCCTTACCATATTCCTCTGCTCCAAATGGTTCTCCTGCAATGTCTAGTCCAAGTTCCAGAAAGTAAGGAGTAGGAGCCTGTCTGTAAGTGAAAAGGTTTCCGCCTCTTATCTTTCCTCTGAGAGGTTTCTGGCTTGCCCACTGGACCCCCCTCTCTCTTCCTCTAGATCCCTGTTTGAAACTTGGTGCCCTACCTTTTAATCCCTTTTTTGTAGTGTATCCCACCCCCAACCACTGTGTTCGTTTGCAAAAAAACTAATAAGTAATGTAATTACAGAGCTTCATTCCCCCGGCGTTCTGAACTGCCGGCAGCCGACTCTGTGATTGGCTGCCTTCAAGCAGAGGGCCGGATCAGAATGCTGGGGGAACGAAGTACCTTTCTGATAAGTTTTTTTGCAAGCAAACATGGTGGTTGGGGGTTGGATAGGGTCCCTTACACTACAGAAAAAGTTAAAAACGAAGGTGGAGATAACCTTTAAAGAGGAGGGTAGAAAGGTTGGACAAGATGGACGTATGTCTTTATTCAACCTCAATTACTATGTAAATAATTTTATGAAAGAGAGCTACCACTTGTATTATGAGGCCTAAGAGCTGACACAGGTGTACTATCCAAGGTTATCTTACATTACCAATTACTGGTAATGTATTTCTAAATGATTGGCTAAGATTTACCAGCTAGTACGAAAGGGTGAAATGACCAATTGTAACTTAAAGGAATAGTTCACTCGAAAAGTGAACTACAGTATTCCTTTAATGTATTGATTGAAGCCCAGGAGGTTAATCCAAAAAATCTGAGCGTTCTGTCAGAACTTTGAAACTGCATTCAACTTGGAACCGGACATCATGCCTATTTGTGACTTTTAGCATACTTAGATTTTATAATATAGAGAAAAATTATTCAATAAGCAAAAATCTGGGGGAAGGAAATTGTAAAAATGGTATATGTCCTTTATAAAGGGGGCTGTGTGGCTAAATTGGTGGTGTGATGCGCTCACTGATGCACATGATAACACTTTCAGGAATCCCTCCCTTGAAAATCTTGCGCCTGCCCCTGGTGATTGCACAACTAGTGCTCTGAGCATGTTTACTAGTGCATTTATTGAAACTTACTAAAAACAGATAACAACATGCAGACACTTCTGAGGTTAAGTTTCAATAATTGGCTGTTTTCCCTCAGTGAGTAGCCCATCTAGCCTATCCATCTGTTTAAATAATTTGCATGTATGTGGATTACTCTCCTCATATTAAGCATGTTTAGTTATGTCTTGGCTGGAAGCCCATTAGAGAGACAGTCTCTCCAGAGATTAAAGATACAGCTACATGTTCAAATACATTTAGCTCCTTTATATTTACACTTCTTTAATAACTCATGTGTAACTATTTTGTTGTCAATAATGTTTATCATTTCCTCCAATGGAGACCTACACCGCTAAACACCAGCTGAAAAGGAAACAGAAAGTAACAATATAATGAAACGTCTTTTGGAATTACTACAAATGCTCCAAACAGTTTCTTTGTGTTGGAGTTAAACAGTAAATTCACACAAAAGCAATGATGTGCAAAACCGCACGTAGAAACCTCCAATGATGAAGATTAATATAGACGCCCTTTAATTATGCCTAACTGAACACAAATCAAATGTCCACGGAAATCACTGGATTATTTAAAGAGGAAATAACATCAAAAATCTACACTGACTGGTGATTATATAGGAAATTGAGGAAGCAACGGTTAAAATGCTCAAAAACAATTGTACTTACCTAATACAACCCCCCCCAATATATTCAATTGCATGATAAAGTTTAAAAGCCCTTTAACAAGTAACATATTTTGGAACGTTATATTAAATAACTACTACAGGGAACAATTTAATAAAACAGAACATCAGAAGTTCCTTTATATTAGATGACTATGTGCAGAAAAACACACCCTGGGAGGTCACTGTTTATTAACACCATTTGGCACTGATCACAGATTGTATTATCGTTAACGGGAATTTTGCCTACTATTCCAAATCCTTTCATGATGGTTTTTATTACTTGCTTACAATTCCCCTGCGAATTTTCAATGACATTTCATTTTGAAACCTTCAGCTAGTATTTGTTCAAGTAGCTCATGATGGATTTTGAAGTATGTCTTAAAAAACATAATATTACCTTTCAACGTTCATGCAATGTTCCGACAATCGCCTGGCCCAATAATTTTGCAGTTGATATTACGACCTTCACTTTGATGTTCATGCTGGATTGAGCATCGAATTGATGCAACATGGAGGTTGTTCTGTAAGTATGGTTTCTCTTCGCACTCCCTTATCAACGTCTGACAGGTATGACTTGGCTTCTCACTAATGCCCTGCTTGTATGCTGGTGTGGTCACTTCATCCTTGTTGGATCTGTTTGAAGTTAGATGATATTGGCATATTTTCTTCATTGCTGGATTGCAGATAATTGAACTCTGGAACTTGTATCTGCATATATATCATTGGGTACTCCAGATGGGTATAGATATAGTTGTCTGGGGACGCCTGGACACCTTTATATTACTGTTTGTAATTGGTGATGTCTTGAGGGGGATGTTCGGTGTTTTTTTACTTCAAGGGACAACAGTAAAGTTTTTGTATTTTCATTGACCTGCAAATGTTGTGCTTTGCATGAGTACTTATAGACAGTATCCCTAGTGGAAATCTGTCTGTGTTTTGTTTTGATGTCTATTATTTTTGGACTCTCTTAGCACGGCCTTTATAGGGCTTTTTAACATAAGGTCTATTACATATTGGGTGGTGCACTTATCCCTACATGGTTACCACTTGCAGCTTCTTTATTATACTTTATACAATAATGGAGGGACGCACTCATTCAGGATATAATATTTATTGTGACGCAGTGTGCACTGCATTTTGGGGTTGCATAAAATAAATATTAAATCCTGAATGAGTGTGTCCCTCCATTATTGTATAAAACATGGAGGTAGTGTATGGCTAGCTTTACGGAAATCTGTACTTCCCACTACAAGGACAATGCCCTGGCAAACATACAACCTGAAAGCATTATGGCAAGGTTTTTCTAATTTCTCTTGAATCCATTAGTGAATGTGACCCAAGAGTTGCATTGTTTATTTAATCAGTTGCTGGCTTGTGTAAAAGGTGCTTTTTATTTTTTTGTAATATAGCGAAAAATGAAAACTGGAAACTCAACAAAATTTTTTCAGTAAATGAATGAAAACCCCCTCCAGACACTTATTTGTAGTTGAAAGCCCACTATAGGGAACAGTAATGTGCAGACATCTTCCAATTAGTAATAGAACCTATTACCAGGCTAGAAATGTGCCCGCTAATGCATTATCGCCACTTCAGACTTTATTTGTGGGCTTAATGTACCGATATGAAACAGTTTTCACTGCTTTATAAATACAATAGTGCGTTTTGTGCTGTAAAGTATGGAGATATGTGGCAGAATGAGTTTTCACTGCTTTATAAATTGCAATAAGTCCAATTACATTTCTACATGTCCCCTAGTGTGAACGACAAAGTAAACAGAAATATGTTTAAACAGACAGCTGATAGTGGCCGGCCTGGGCTTAAGGGGCCAATACAATTTAAAACTTACCTGACTTTCTCTCATAGTTTAGGAAAACCAATCTATCAATGTTACAGGTGTAATTTCAGTTGCAAAGCATGTCTCAAGGTAAGAAGTACCTGGACCCGATACCAGTGTTGGTTGGGGTAGAATGTTGGATAATTTTAATGGCAAACAGGTGTATTGCTGCCATTACTTGCTGAGCCTATTTCCAAGAGCAGCCAATGTGATTTAAGGATTTCAGGAATCATAGCACCTGAGCAACTACCTGATAAATGATTTTAGTCTCAGACAGAATACCAAGCCTCCTCTTGGACAATGTTTCTAGGTCTAATTAAATCAACAGTTGCAGGTAGGACAAAACTATTATGTATTTTTATAGCTGTTTTACTTGCAACCTATTAAATAACACTGCCAGTAAATCTGAAACTCAAATATCCATTTCAGCCATAATATCATCCTGATTTAACGCCATTATTGTGAAAGTACACAAAGGAAAGCATTTTTAAAATATAATTTTATTAAAGGGAAGAAAGTAGAAGGGAAAGAAAAGGTGTATAACTAAAATCGAACAGATAAACCAGGAATAAATTAACAATTGAAAGTATTTCCACTTCTCCCTCCCATGGAAAGTATCCAGAGTGAGATCCTAAAAAGCTCATCTAATTATAGGGACTGTTTTCGTGGTTTTTATCTCGCTTTTGCTATTGTGGGACTGGAAGTAAATAAAGATTTGACATTTTGGAAGGTGATGGCAGCAGAGGGGCCTGGAAAGAATAAGGAGAGGGGCATTTGTTAGATAACTTCCCTCTTTGGTTGTTAAGGAAACAAGAGAGTTGTATGAAGGGTTAGGGGCCAATTTTAGGTTTTAAAAGGTGGACATGCCTTTAACCTAATGTTTACAATGGTGATTAACTTTACCATTACCTTATTTTAAACAAAGACACAAGAGAAGCAAATTTTGCCAGAGCTATTAATTTGCAACAATCAATCAGATGTTAGCTTTTTACTGGAAACTGCAGTTAAATGGCATGATTGGTTGCTGCAGATAATTACCAATCTTTTGCTTCGCTTATTGCATCAAACGGATAGAGTTTAAATATTGGGGGAGATGAAACAAGATTCCCGGTGTAATATCGGGACAGCAAGGGTTTTGCGCTCATTTTGCACTGCCTGTCCCGTTTTCAAAGGTTTTTAGAAATAGCACAGTGCAAGTAAAGCAATAAATGTAGTATATTTTGTGCTTCTTTTCAGCATACAAATTAACATCTTTTCAATTGGGGAGTTAAAGCCCTGCTAAAGATTGCAACTTACCATACATAATCCCACAATATAACAAATAAGAGGTTAAAGGAGTATTATAGTGTGTACAAACTTTTTCCAAAAACAGCTAAAATGAAAACTACCCAAGGCATGGAGGTAGGATTGGTACTTTCTACCTCCCAACGAAAACTGCTCCTGCCAGGTTTCTGAGTTGCTTTAGCGCTATCTTGAAAATATATCGGGTCGCACATTCTGCACTGCTCATTCTTCAGCTTTGCACCTTTCAGTAATTGCTGGATTCCTTGTTGTTGGTGCACACATTTTTAAAAAACAGGTTTTAAAAAATATGCTCGTCAGCATGAAACCAGTGTTTTACTAATATAAGTATTAATATATTTCCAAGGAAATCTGTTCTAGCATAAGATATTTAATTAAGCTCTAGTTGGGCAAATGTATAATGTACAAACAAATGCAATAAGTATTGCCATGTATGGGTCTCAGAAGGCAGCTATGAAGTCAGAATAAGCTGCCAAGCATTCTGCTTAGAAGTAGAGATGGCCAAACCCACTAAAATCCCTTCTGCATGCAGATTTGTGGATTTTGGCAAAAACACGAAAATTTGATAATCCGCAAGTGGACCCATTTTAGTCAATGGGAGTTAAAAAGTCTGAAAGTATTTTAAATAAAATTTTCGAGATTTCTAAAAATTTCTAAAATTGTTTACTCTTAAATTCAAAATTTTGAGAAATAAAGAAAATTTTAGATTTCTAAATTCAAAAATTTTTGATTGCTTGATAATTATTGAAAACAGTTCCCAGATTCAGAAAAGTCCGAGTTCCAGCAGATCTGTGAGATCTGATTGGGAACCGAGTTCAGGTTCATCTCTACTTAGAAGCAGCACTGACAGACAAACCTTACGAGTATCGAGTGGTTGGTAAAACTATGATTCTGTACTACATGAACATCTCATCAAGGAAACATATTGACATCTCTTTCCATTGCAACTGCACGTCAGAAACATTCATTGTGTCTGTTGTTGAGCTGCTGTACCGAACAGTAATTCAGTTCACTTGTGTTCTTTTTATTGTTTTAGAGTTTTGGGAAATTTTTGAACAATTTTAAGTATCATGGAAACACACATTTTAAATAGTCATACATTTATTTGGAGATGTAATGTAATCACAATGCAATTGTAAACTCAAACCTTCAAACGCACCGTTCTTTCAACAAAATAGTAGCACAAAACCACTAGGCCTGTTAACAGCTTTTCATGCCCACGACTAATCATTACATCGGGTGACAGCAGCAGCAGTTATAATGGAGTTTCACTAAAACACAGTAACATTAGGGTGCTAAAGGTTAACTGACTTTGGCATACATCATCCCACATCACTTTGATTGAGCAGCATTTGGAAGTTATGACCTGACCCGATCTGCACAAGCTGCTAGTCATTAAAAAAACTGCTAGCTGTAAGAATTGCTATAAGTAATGGTTGATCTAAGAACAGCTTGCCTCAGCTATAGCATTATAAGTAAAACTCACAGTTTCAGGGGGTTGGCTAAAATGTTCAAACACTGAAGATGGACAATTATACAAGGCTTGAGGAATTGAAAAGTAGTCTGCATTTTTTCATTTATCTATAACACATAGGAAATATCAATATGGAAGAAAACATAAAGGAAATAAATAAAACGATAATGTAATCTAATGTCAGATGTAACTTTACCTTTATCATTAATTACTGGAGCCAGCAGCTAAAAGCTGCCCCAAGATGAATGGGCTTGTCCCCCAAATAGATATTGTTAAACGTATAAACAGTTGTATAAGCAGTTACAAAACAATTAGGCCATTAGGCATGCATTTAGGAGCACCTGTGGTTAGAGGGGAGCTTGTCAATCGCCCCACTGTTTTTCAGGTTTTTAAACCCCTCCCCTTTACAGAAAATATTTTAAACAGTATCAGGGAGATGTAACATCTTATTGGTTGGGGCAAAATTAGCACCATTTTTAACGATAAGAACTTTTATTACATCTCTCTGTGTATGTTTTTTGCAGTTTACAAATTTTAGTAATAACAAGCTTTTTGTGCCTACAGGCTCTTGATTTGTAAATCCGACCCAGAACTTTCGGGACTGACATGTTTCCCATGACTGTGGGCAACTTCCTATACCTTAGGCACGGGGGGTTGACCACAGCCAAGGGAAATTTTCCAAACGTAACGAGTGGTCCCAAATCTTAAGGTGAATGTCGTCAGGAAAACTTGTTTGGTACAAACATTGTCGAGAAAAGACCGATTCCAGATCCGACACTTTCTCATTCATGTGTGTACCCAGCTTTAGAATTGCAGGATAACAAGAAACACAGGCAGATACACTCCCCCTTTCTCCCAACTCTAAAGAGCAATCCACATAATGCCATTCATCTGTGTCATGTTTGTCCTTTTTGGGGATACAAACAACTTGGCCTTAAAATCATTAATACTTAAACAGTGTTTCTATATACTATATACATTGGTTTCTGGTATATACAGTCTATCTGGTTTCTATTTGCTTCACACAAGACCATCATGAATAGTTCCAAGGTGAAATCACCCAGACATTTACCGTGATGTGCAAGTTTATGTGAAGTAGACAGACTCCCCTCCATAAAAATAATCAAAGATAAGACACTCTGACTTTATTGGATAACAAACAGGTGTCAATCTCACAGTTTATTAATTTGCTCCTAAAACAAAAGGAAGAAAGGAACAGCAGAGTCGCAATACTTTGGTATATCCACAAATACAGATACTTTAACATATACACAATAGGATACCTCAGACAGGATTTGCTATTTCTTTGTGTAAACCCATTGTCCCTAAGGTAGGTGATCCTGTTTAGATGGTCTCCTATGTTACAGTAGAATAGACTATTATATGTTCCTAATGCTCTGGCAGCACAATTCCACTAGAGTTAGTAAATAGAAAAAGTGAATGTAGTGCGTCCAGGTAGTTCATGATGTGATTGTATTAGTTAGCCATGTGCACTGTAATACAGTCAGGAAATCTGTCAGAACGGCTGAATTTCTTTGTCACTGCATAGAGAAGAGATTCCCTGCAGGGAGGGAAAACACCGTACTGTTATCCCATCGATCCCAAATAAAACTGTCTAGGCATTTCATTACTGGTGTGTGCAAGAGGCCATTTGCCAGTGAGCTGCCATTAGTTGGCAGATACATCCCACATCTTGAAAAGTAGAGGCCCTGTGCATTAACAATCTCAACGACTACATTGTGCATTAGCTAATTGTACAGATTTACCGCAGCAGCATTTAAATACTGTGCAGGTGGCAAAATAATCTAGGCATCCCCCATACACCCACCTGACAGCAGCCATATTTGGCACACTTTATAGTTACAGTCTACAGCAATGCTATAGCTTCCCTTTTTATTGCAGAATACAAAGCAGAACAGTCTGGCATCCAATATAATTAGAAACCTGGTTCACTCATTCTTAAATAAATCAGCTACATACCGATACTTACTTCATGCAATGCAACACTGTCCAAACTCTCCAGTTATTATGAATTCAATAAAACACTCTTCCACACAGAACAGTCACATAAGCTGTAATTTTGCTGTAACTTCATAAGCCAGGATAAACATTATTATACATGTGGTGTTCCCATATGGTTCTGCTAAACAAATCACGCTAGTAACAGGAATGTTTATATTTCTACTGTCCACTTCTGTATTGTTATTTAGATGTTGCAATTTAATCTAATCTTAAACCATTACAACACAATATGGCTACTAGCAGAAGGGGCTCTTATTTGCACACTAAAAATATAAAATAGTAAACTTTACTGCATAACGTTCAACATAAATCTCTATTTACAATGTTAATTCTTGCAAAGTAAAAAAAATATATACCGTATACAACATTTTATCAACTCAAGTACTGGTCACAAATAAAACACCCACCATATGCCCAAAATGGCCCATTCCTGAGTGCAGATATTAAAAGTCAGATTTTTGTTTTTTTAACCTTTTTTTGTTTTTTTTTACATGGATAGTCTGTCTCCAATACTCAGACAGACACTACTATTCGAGGGAAACATGGGCTAGAAATGGATGTTTTATAACATTTGGGACCAATTCCTGATGTGTAAGGCACATGGGCCATAAAGTCTCTCCCACGCTAGGAGAATGCAAAATTATGCAAAAAATCGTAAAAAGAAATGTCCCAGTCCCCATGGCTGTTAGAGAGTGAGATTAAAGTTTTTCAATTTCATTGATCCAATTTTATTTGATTAAAACGAAAGAGCAGAATTCCCAATATTTTATCAAAGCTTTTTTTCTAACAATACCAAAACTATCAGGCCTATGAAATAAAAGTTAAATGTTAAAAACGGTGCAAATTTTGCCACAACCAATTTTTTTTTTCAAATGGCAGCTAACATTTGATTGGTTGTGGCAAAATTAGCACTATTGTTAAAGGGTAAGTGCACTGTAAAATCAAGTTATGTTCATTTGGAAGCTGCAGCTTTAAAAATACCGTTGCCATATTTTTTTTTTACCTATGTCCCTCCAGAGCCTAGCTTTGTGCCTTGAAAGTTGCTGACATCTTGTTTACTGGTTAGCTGAATGTTAAGCTCCACCCCTCTGAGATTTTCTCTGCTTTCTCCTGCTTGAGCCTCAAACAGTAATGCCTGTGAGTTCCGTGCACACGCACGTGCACGGAAAAAAAAATATGGCAACGGTATTTTTAAAGCTGCAGCTTCCAAATGAACATAACTTGATTTTACAGTGCACTTATCCTTTAACAGTAACAAATTTTATTACATAGACGGCCATATCTCTTGCTTTCTAAGGTACTGGCAAAGTTCTGGTAAAAAATATGCAATTGCAGCTCTCCAATTACTCTGAATGTTCTCTGGTATGGCTAACCAACCCTAGCAACAAGGTAATTGGTTTGAATGTAAGGGCAAATGCAATGGCACACGGAATCGCATGTGATTTTGATGCATTTGCTCATGTGTTTTTTCTTTAGAAATAGAAAACCGCATGCGATTGCGCAAAAAATGCAGAACGCCAATCGCAACGCACCAGAAAAAGTGCGTTTTCGGTGCGTTGCAGCAATTGCAATATACGAAAAAAACACATGTGCAATCGCATGAGCAAACGCCTCAAAAACGTGCTAGTGTGGCCTAGCCCTAAATAAGAGGATTTACACAGGAAAACATGTAATAAATAATAAGTATAAAAAGCCAAAATCACAACTTTAAAGGGTTAGTTGCCATTTAGAATAAAATTAATAAAATTAATTAACAGAAAAAAAAGAACAGAAGCAATAGAAATAATGAAAACAACTGCAAACAGCTTATATAACTTCAGTCTATTAAAATCTGATAATTCCCCTTAAATTATAAAACTGACATTTAAAGATCAACTTTTTTTATGTATATGACAATGTGTAAATCTGGAGATAAGATACATGGCAGTGTTTCTTTAAGGCTGGGCACACATGGATGGATTTTTCGTCCCAGTACGTAACACTGACCTTTTGGTCAGACTAGTCGTGCAGCCTATTACCCACATGTTCAATTGTTAAAACTTAAAACAATACATTCTTACAGTTCTGCTCCTCAATGTGCCCCAAAGGTGAGGACCTAGTAATTTAGGTCCTTAACCTGGGTACATCAAGAGAGGAGGTGGTTTGTAAGGTATAATTGCTCTTTAAAGGAGAACTATAGTGTGTTTATTTAAAAAAAAAGTTAAAATGAGAAGTACTTGTGACAGGGATATAGGACTGGTAATTCCTAACTCCCAATATTGTTTCTGTGAGGGGCATCAACTCCAACCCAAAGAAAACTGATTCTGCCAGTCTTCCTCCTGGCTTCAGCACTATCTCTAAATACAGGAATAATCCAGGACTAATCTGACAAATGAAAACTGTACGTGCTGCAGCTCCTCAACGAAATTATTAAATATTGTGAGGTAGGAATAATCATTCAGACCTCCCTGTCCCAGGTACTTTCCATTTTTAAAGTTAATTTTTAGAGTATAGTTATCCTTTAATTTACATGATGTACTATATACATGCATTGTAAGGCTTGGTTTTAAGCACTTAAGAAAATAAATCTATGTAGCCTGTAGATTTACTCTCTGTAGGCGAATGTAATGGTTTGGTTTAAATCCCTGGAGTAGTTCATATATTGTTTGTATCAATTAAATAGGGAATTTAAGATGATGACTTTTCTAGTCAGTTATGGTCGCTTTCAACTCTGCACTCAAGGTTTTACTTTTTATCTAGGGTAAAAGAAAGCATACAAGAGAAACACTATCAGTTGCTATGAATATTGTTTGAGCCCCATGTTAAAAACAATCTGTTACAACAACCCCAACCTGTAAAGTAAAAATAAAAATGTGCTTTTAGTGGTTAAAGTACAGTGAACTCTAATGACAAAAAAAATGGTCCCTTAAAATAATAAAAATACACCTCTTATTAAATTTTAAAGCCAACATAAATCATTTGTAACATTTACATTACTATTAGCCAACAGTTGCCAGGCGTCAATCATTTTTTGGCCACAAAATTCATCACTGGCACCAAAAAGTTAAATGCATTTTTACTGCAACGGGTTCTAAAAGTCCTTCACCCTAGTTATAACAGAGAGAAGATATAATCAAAACTTCTAGCAGTTGCCATGGATACCATGTAAAGCTAAGCAGTTCTTGTCAGGCGTAAAGCTATAGGAATTCCACATAGTTTTCTGGAATGAGTCCAGTCTTCCCATTGAGTGTCCCTTCCAACCACCCAGGTTCTTGTGATGGATAAACTGCAGAAAAAAAAGGCACAGCAATACTTAGACATCACAGCAGTAATGCAGTGTTTCTTTTTTAAAACATTAAAATATATTCCTGATGAGATCCAACGAAGCAATATAGTTAGAACAGATCCCCGGACAGTACAAATTAAATACAATGGCTGACCATACATCAGGCAAAGCATAGAATTAACTGCCTTTGCATATGTGATTAAAATGTTAATAGACAAGACAAATAATGAGGGATAAATATTATTTATACATTATTAAAACTGCTTTTCTTCCTACTTAAGGTGGGTTCACACTAACAATATGTCAAATATGACAGACAGAATCTGCAAGACAGATGGGAGTACATACAGTCACAATTGTACTCCCTGTATAAAGCATATATGAAGTATAGGCAGATCATTGGTGACTGTCATACTCCCTACGATCGCTGCCTACTCCCTATACTTCAGTACAAGGCGCCGACTGAGAACAAAGAAAACTTTTCGTCCGAAACTACCGTTCCTGACTCCGAACGTTCATCAGCATAGGAAACTATTGTTTCGCTCGTACACACTTTATGGCCCAATCCAGTCGGCACAGATGGGATTGGCCCTTTATCGGGAATGTGTGTACCCAGCTTAACACACATAAATAGCATTATTTAATAACCATTTGTATGAGGTGAAACAAACACTGTTATAAATAGATAGCAGTATTAATACAACAATGGATAAAAGTGCAGACAATGACAATAATTGGCTTAGGGTAAGGTCCCACTATCATTCACAGCAGTGCATGCAGGATTTTTGCCATGCACTGCTGTGTGTGTGATACTCCGTGTGTGATGCGTTCCGGGCCAATGTTGTTGGCACGCAAGTGATCCGCACGAAAACTGTGCACGCATGTGAACCAATAACGGACTGCAGCGCGCATAGTGGAAACTACCCAGTAGCATTGCATTGGCAATGCGAACCAGAAGCGTAATTGAGCTCAAATCACACACCTAGCCCTTACTGAATATTTTAATGGAAGCTTTTGAGAATCCTTATTACTTCCATGGATAAGGATAAGAAGTAACCGCATTCTTGAAAACTAGAATAAAATAGCTATCCAGTTTTATGTATCCCCATGTAAGGTGCCCATACACGAGAACTCACCTCCTGACCGATCCAGCGAGCATACAATGTTGGTTGTTAAAAAGAATGGGGTAGGCGGTTCCTGAAGAATTGCTTGAATGTCAAAAAGGTCGCGATCAGTAGATGAGTTCAATGTATGGGCACCATAAATGTTAAATGTATGGCAGCTTGTTTTATCTAGAAATCCAAATTTGCAAGGCATTTTCCTTTTCACAATTTTGAATTACTTGTTAAGTAATATGAGAATCCTAAAAGTAAATAAGTGTTGGCAATTAAGTGTTTATTATTAATTTTAGAAATCCTTCAACTACAAAAGAAGTGGAAGTTGGTAATGTCTTCCTTTGCCCCAAGACTTCCTATACTTTAGAGCTTTCATGGCCTTGAACATTTGCCAACAAACTTGTGACTTTCCTCTATTATACACTATAAACTTAGTGATTACACATTAATGCATTCCAATCTACCCTTAATCTTTTTTTAACCACTATCTGACCAACTAACCCTTAGAAACCCAAGGATTACTCATTTAGCAATACCTGAATATTCTGAATATCCCTAGCAAGTCTCTTCTGAATTCCCCACTGGCCAATTCTACGTGCAGTGCTCCCAAATAGTTCCCCCAAACAGACATTTTGTTTGATTCAGGGGAAAAAAACTTTAGAACCCAGGCTCTTCATTATCAAAGGTGTTACTTATATTTAAATTTTCAATATCAGCCTAATTCATTGTTAAGTTGTAGTTGCCCTTTAAAGCTGGGTACACACATTAACGATTAAGCCCCGATACCGTCGGATCCGACGGTATCGGGGCTTAATCGTTACGTGTGTACGTTCGTTTCCCGAACGAGCGCGCGGCCGCCAAACGAGCGCGTCGGCCGAACGCTCGTTCGGGAAAGGCTGAAAATTTCCATCGGCCGATGGAAACACACAGTCCCGAGCGTTCTCACATAGGAGAACGCTCGGGACTGTGTGTATGCAGATCTTTGAAAGATGGCAGACAGGATCTTGCAGATCCTGTCTGTCATCTTTCAGAAATCTGTACAGTGTGTACCTAGCTTTAGGTCTTGAACTAAACTGTGCTGCACAACCCCACTAATCATCTAGCCATAAACAAAAGATCTAATCAATAAAAGTGGCATAACTCTTTCTAGTCCACCCTCAGCAATGAATAATTAATCCTAATCGTTTTCATGTATTAAGACATAATTTAATGCCCTAAATTGTAAAGTTTCTGGAGCAGGGAGCTTGTTCCTCTTGTTCTATGATCTAGATTGGCCAGCAGGCAATCACAGGCAGCTGCCGGCTATGCAGGACTGTAAGTATATTTCTGGGGCTTGTTTTACAAAAGTAAATCAGCGGTTCAGGGTGGCCTGGGGTGCCCTAAACTACAGAAAATGTCTTTTATAGGTAGGGCACTAAAAAGGGATCTGAAGGGGGGGGGGGGGAAGGACTCCCCTCTGCATGTCACTCTCCTCCCTGAGGACAAGGAAGTAGCAGAGACCGGATGACACACAGACAGCTCCTACCTATTCTTCACTTTTTGCAACTATGGAAAAGCACTGCAGGAGAGCCATAAGGAGCAGAGAAGTTAGGTACGGATTTTTTAACATTACACAGTGGAGCCAGTAGTGGGTTAAATTTTAGTTTTGGGGTTGAATATGCCCTTTAATAAACTAGCATTTGTACCCGCTGTTGCCCGTGCACACATATGGGTATAGTATTTGTTACATACAGGTGTGTTTTTGGCTTAGATGGAAGAGACAGAGGTGAGCACATGCTTTTGAACTTTATATAGTAGATATATATATAGTTTTTTCAAAACCCTTTTCAATACTGTTATCATTGGCAGTCTCAGCCAAGAGTGGGAAAATAAATACATGCACACAGACAAGACAAGAGGTGTGGTTGTTTTGATCTGTAGTTTTTACGTGTTTCTTAGCAACACGTCACATGTAAGGACAGGCCCCAAATAAATACACAATTGTCCAAAACCTGTTTTAAGGAATAACTGTGGGTACAGCCCACTGCAATTAGACATACTTGTTTTCCGTTTGGTGCTTTACAAAGGATCACACAGCACATACTATGAAAAGACAGGGCATGAAAGGTAAGAGAGGACATTGCTGTAGCACGCAGGGTTAGTGCACAATGCCACTGTGAATAAGGGCACCTTAGAACGTATTACTCAATTAAAGAAAATAGTTTCAGATCTCATTTGCTCTTTAATAAACTATTATCAAACTACTATACAGGTTTGTATCAGTCCGTATCAGTTTAAAGGAGAACTAAACTTAAATTTTTTATAACCTAAATGTGAAAGATTTTCTCCCCAGAACACCAATACATTGTAAGATTCTTCTTTAGTAAGTTGCATTACATGTGAGAAATACCGTATATACTCGAGTATAAGCCGACCCGAGTATAAGCCGAGGTACCTATTTTGCCTCCAAAATCAGAAAAAACAGATTGACTCGAGTATAAGCCGAGGGTAGACATTATGACCTTCTATATTGTTTTAGGGCATTAGTTGCCCTTTGAATGTACAGTAATCCCAATACCTTTCCACTGTAAATGTTTGAAAACTACAACTCTCAGCATGCTTTAGTCACTGGGAGTTGTAATTTCCACACACCTATAGTGGAAAGGTATTGGGGGTAACTGTATGTCACACTGTCCCCCACACTAGAGCCCCCCACTTCAGTGTTCACTTACCAGTCTTCACTCTTCACCTCTCTGCATGCTGCCGCTACCTCTGTGCAGAGCCGGCAGTTCCCAGTGCTGCTTCACGGCTGCGCGATGACGTCATCCCGAAACCCGTGAAGTACTACTGGGAACTGCCGGCTTTCCTTCCCGACTCGAGGCTGCTTCTGGAATTAAGGTAAGTTTGCTATTGACTCGAGTAAAAGCAGAGGCAAGGTTTTTAGGTTGATTTTTAAATCTAAAAACCTCGGCTTATACTCGAGTATATACGGTAGATTCTGTAAATAAGAAGGCTTCCATGTTGTTGCCAGTACAACCCACAGCTTATGAAGTCATCAAAGAACCATGCCCCCTGACCCCAATATTCACTGTCCTTATGCACAGAGTATTTTCTCCACACCAATTACTACACCTATAGAAAAGAGAGATAAGCTCCATAAGGAGCAGCTCAAAAAGCATAATGGAAAAGTTTAGCTAACTGTAACTGCCTGGTCAAGTAAAAGATTTCTGACTCAATGTGCCTATACACTATACTTTACCTTCAGAAATTTTTGCAATGTTTCCCCCAGTGTTCATGTGATGTCCAAAGAACCACCTGACCCATTCTGTTTTCTGATCAACTTGCAACAGAAAATTAATGGGCCAGGCCAGAACATCGCAGGAACGTCTTGGCGCATAATACTAAGGACAGATAACTTCGCCATTTTGTTACTGCTGCACAGCAATTGCCATTACTGCCATATTTATAGAGCCCATCGTTTTGCAGTATCACTGTGTCGATGTGCAGCTGTAAATTTTTCTCTTTTCCCTGCCGCCGGCATGGGGGTGGGTGCCGCCCGCAGGGGTATTGCTAGAATTGAAATCTTAACCAACCATATTTTAATATTTTATTAAAATATGATTGGTTAAGACTTCAATCCTAGCACACATTAACCAGTTATATTTTTATAAAAGTCATCATAAAAGTGATGACAGAAGACTTTGGGATCAAGATGCAGTGGCAACATCGGCTACATGTTGGAGTTGGTATCACAACCGATATCAGCTGCAACGTCAAAGGGAAGAAGACGGCGGAGACCTGAAAAGGTCCTTTTTAGGACCAGAGGTAGTCTCAGTTTCGAGCTGCAGGACCCCCTTATCAGAGCCACAAGGGCTCTTTTAAAAGCCAATGGGGGTCCTGGTTTCCCCCGGCGACACACAACCAACCCCACCCAGCAGCACGCCCCTTTCCCAGCAGTACCTCGTACCCAACAGCACGGCCTAACTTACAGCGAGAATGCCATTATCACCGGTTTATAAATACAATTGATCGGTAACGGAGCCGTAAATTTCGCTAAGTATGAATCTGGCGAAAATAGTGGCTATAACGGTGGCAGAAAGTTATCGCACCTTTATAAACATGCCCCCTAATATATCGAACATCTAACTAGTGTATGGCCAGCATTAAACGGATTGGCTTTTTGAGTAGGAGCACTCAAAAAGTAATCAAAATTTAAGCCTCTTACACACGTCCAATCTTGGCACAGACCAACGACCCCCAAGTGCGATTCACAAGCGTGACAAACGGCCTTTTTGTCAGATAATCACATGTGTATGCGGTCGGTCGGGGGTTGTTCATTGATCCACCATGGCAGATGTTGTTGCGGGTGTGCGTCATGGTCGGGGGTTGTGGGTCAGTGCCAAGATTGGACGTGTGTACGATGCTTTACACTAAAATCAAGTGCTAGTCTGTAGTTTTCCCTTAAAAGTAAAATCTTTAAAAAAGTTTTCCACTAATATTGGATAGCTAGGTATGTTTTCTATTTTCACCTATGTCTAGATATTTTAAAAATAAACTTTTTTCATCAACATATTATCTTCCCTATATAAATATTTATCAACCTCTATTTTCTAACTATTGTACTCTTGATTCATAAAAAGAAGTGGCATATGTACAGCTTTCTTATTCAGGGAATAGCTAGAAACCACAACACGTTGTGTCTGCAGGTCAGATGATTGGCTCTATATACAGTATTAAGTTATTGCATGTAATTAGCCAGCGGTTCTGGACACATGCATAAGCTTAGGGACATAAAGGAGTATTCCGCATATCTCCGCCCCTTACTCTGGGAAACATGGGAGGAAGAAATTATTTCTTGTTTCTTAGGCTTTGTGGGCAATGCTATTTATATAGCATGAGACTGCAAGATGCCTTCTGTTATAAGAAGGTGTTTTCTCTGCTTTTATGCTCAGTGAAGAGCTTTTAGCTCCTTTTGGCCCCTCTCTCCCTAAGCTTTCTAGCTGCCTTTTCTACTAGAAACCACAGTAACACTATTTTAAAGGGTATGTCTACCCTTTATAAAACCTTTTTGTATATCAAAGTTCTAGCTCTCCCTGCCCCAACCGCATTAGTATAATTTCAAGAAAGTGCCCCGATATTTACTTACCTTACTTCTCTGCTTCGCTGCACAATCCTGGCCCTCTGCTTGCATAGAATTGCAAGCAGGGGGCGGGACCGGCAGCCGCATCTGTGATTGGCTGCACAGAACGCTGGAGGATACAGGGAAGGTACCGTATATACTCGAGTATAAACCGTCCCGAGTATAAACCGAGGTACCAAATTTCACCTGAAAAACTAGTAAAAATGACTGACCCGAGTATAAACCGAGGGTAGAAATTATTATCACTACTGCTTTCTTGATCTGTATTGTTTTGAGTTTTTATTTGCCCTTTAAATGGACAGCAGATTTCCCATACAGTAATAACCATACTAGATTTGGTTATTACTGTATGAGAATTCTGCTGTCCATTTTAAAGACAACTAAAGCCACTCCAGATGTTTGGAAACTACAACTCCCAGCATGCTTTAGTAGCTGGGAGTTGTAGTTTCCAAACATCTATACCCTCCCCCTCAGTTCAGTGGATGATAGAAAATGTATGTGATGGAATATAATGTATTTAATGAATGATTTCCTCCCCTGGCCCTGTTACAAGAATATAACCCACCCCATTCTTATCTGTCTCTCACAATGACAACCATCAGGAGTTAGGAGGTAGAACCACTTTCCAGGCTGAATTTACTGGTGCAGGTAATGGCCAGGGTCAGGGACATGATCCAGTCCATCCTGCCAGCTTTTAAATTAACATTGGGAGATCCAAAAGAATAAATGGTGTACCTGGTTGACAGTGAGATTTTCTGTGTGCACTCCGACGCTCGCTTGCTCCCTCTACTGATGCACCGACTGACGTCACTACTCGGTGCCGGGAAGTTATGTCAGCCGGCGCATCAGTACAGGGAGAAAGCGAGCGTCGGAGTGCACACAGAAAATCTCACTGTCTACCAGGTACACCATTTATTCCTTTGGATCTCAGTCCAATGTTAATTTAAAAGCTGGCAGGATGGACTGGATCATGTCCCTGACCCTGGCCATTACCAGCGAGGGAGCCAGATTTCCACGCGTAAGTGACTGCCTCGAGTATAAACCGAGGTCGGATTTTCAGGCTGATTTTTCAGCCTGAAAACCTCGGTTTATACTCGAGTATATATGGTAAGTAACTATCGGGGCACTTTCTTAAAAATTATACTTATGCAGTTGGGGCTGGGGGAGCTAGAACTTTCATATGGGAAAGGGGTTTTACACTAAGGTAAGGGAGACCAAAACGGGAGGGAGAGGGAGGGCTCTTCTGCACATGGCAAAATTCTCCCGGAGGGGAGACAGGAGGCAGAGTCCTATATGGACTCTGCTATCCTCCTGGTGAGCAGTTTTTGGGACTTGGGGGGGGGTTACAGGGCAACCATTTGGATCTGGGATGTAAGGAAAGGATTTTTATGCACTACAGAGTGAGGCCAGTAGTGGGGGGGGTATAGTTTTGGGGGTGGACATGCCCTTTAAGCAGTGGTATCCCAAGGGGCTTTATGTATAAGAACAGCATTTCAATGTTTTTCTTCCTATGGACAATCACTCTAAACTCTCATTTTTAGCCACAATGACACCCTGAATGATTCAGTTAGCATAACGTATGAAACTATAACCAAGACAAACATCTATATATGAGCTCAGATACAATAGGACCATTAAAACAAAATTTTGAATATACACACTAGTCATAGTTATTCCTTGTTGCTCTTCTGTGAGTAGTGCCAGCATAAAGAAAATGCTTCCGCCAACTTCTTCCTGGCTTCAACACTATCTTTAATAAAGGAAGGCCCCCAGACATTTGCCTGGCCTTGCTGTTACTCCACAATGAAACAATAATCTTTTGTGCCTGGTGCTCTACCTACAAAAGCTTTTTCTGTAGTGTATGGCACCCTATTCCACCCCCAACCTCCATTTCTGTAATTAAAAAAGCAACAGAACTCTACTTACATTGCTACGTTCCCCCGGTGTTCTGCAATGCCGGCAGCCATGTCTCCAATTGGCTGCCTCTCAGCCAATCACAGATGCGGCTACCGGTCCTGCACCCTGCTTGTAGTTCCGACAAGCAGAGGGCCTGGATCACAGCGCCAGGGGATCGAAGTACTGTAAGTCGAGTTCTGCTGCTTTTTTAACTAAACAATTATGGCGGTTGGGGATGGACTAGGGTGGACATAACCTTTATAGGGCATGTCCACCCCCAAACTAAAATTGAACCCACTACTGGCCCCACTGTGAAGTTTAAAAAAAATCCTTACCATACATCTCTGCTCAAAATGGTTCTCCTGCAATGCCTGTCCAGAAGCCAGGAAAGTAATGAGTAGTAGCTGTAGTCCTTTCCAAAAGTTTCTGCCTCTTCTGTTGCCTCCGGGATGTAGTGTGACAAGTGCAGGGGAACCCTTCCCCCCCTTTCTCTGTATCCATTCATTGCTGCCGTTCCACCTAGCGGAAAAGCTTTTGATATTACGTAGGTTACCCCTGCTCACCCCCAACTGCTGTATTAGTTTGTTAAAAAAGATTTAGAACTCAACCTACATGCCTTCGTTCCTGCGTCGCTCTCCATTGATGGCAGCTGCATCTGTGATTGGTTGCCTCTCAGATAATCACAGACGGCTGCCGGTCCGGACCCCTGCTTTCAGTTCTGGCAAGCAAGGAGCCAGATCAGAGTGCCGAGGGAATGAAGGCATGTAAGTACAGTACTAACTTTTTTTTAACAAACTAATCCAGTGGTTGGGGTAGGCAGGGATAACCTACATGATATCAATTTTTTTTATAAAGGCTGAAGTTGCCCTTTAAAAAGTTACATTTTACAGTGTAATTGTTTCTGCCATTGTTAAAATTACACCCTCCTTGCTATCTATTGGTATTGCTCGAGTATCTGTGTTTTATGCAGAGAATAATGTACAATGATTTTTCACAACAGCAATAAGTTCCATGTTGTATGTTGTTGATGAAGTAGGAAAACATCCACTAACCTATAGTTACAGACATATCAGAGCATCCATGTACTTATGATTGGGTTGTTTGATCCATCCCCTCCCAAAACTGAGGCACAGATAGTGTGGAGCATGTGCAGTGGAGACGATCTGTGCCCCACTACAGCCACCCAGTGATTTTGTGTTATAGTAAAAGTGAAAGTAAAACTGCTTTGCAATAGGAAGGTAAGCAGCACTGGGAGATGTAATAACTGCTTGAATCAAGTAAGATTTTCTTTTAGCTGTAGGAGTTTGAAGGTGTGTATGTGTGTGTGGTGAGGGGGCTTGGTAATTGATTTCTTTAGGTACAGTGCTACATTGGGACTTCAGTAACAGACAGCAGCTAACTGCAGGATTGGGTTTATATGCACAGAAAGAGTACAGAGTAACAGATAATGCTTATTCCCTTTCCTGATCTTAAGGGGAATGTCCACTCCCAAAACTAACATTTTATATGTTATTGGCCATGATTCTAGCTTTAAAATCCCTCATCAAAATCCGTTCAGCCAATTTGAAGATTCCTAAGTTTTTCCAACATGCCTTTTGCAGACCAGGAGCAGCTCACTGTAATCCAATCCATGCCTTCAACCTCCCTTGGCCCCCCCCCTCCCACCATCTGGATCCATCCTCAGTCCCCCAGCATTGTAGCGTGAAATTCTTTTAGGGTGTAATAGAGGCCCCTGCCCAGACTTTTCTTTAAAAATCATCGTAGCCTTACTTACAGCCCTTCGTTCCCGCGGCGCTTTCGCACGACATCAGCCATGTCTGTGACTGGCACAGACGCGGAAAGCGCCACGGGAGTGAGAGGCTGAAGGCATGGATTGCCAGCTGCTACTGGTCTGCAAAAGGCATGTTGGAAAAACTTAGGTATCTTCAATTTGGCTGATCGGATTTTGATGGGGGATGGCTTGTTTTAAAGCTAGAATCATGGGCAATAACATATACATATAGTTTTGAGGGTGGACATACCCTTTAATGCTGAATCAATTAGCCATTCAGTGATAGAGAAATAAGCTTTACTTTTATAGAATGGATACTTTCTACATGTAATGTGCAAGGGGGAGGGGCTGGGTTATTGATAGTTCTTTAAAGTAGAAAAGGCAGCTAGAAAGCTTAGGGAGAGGGGGACCAAAAGCCCTCCACTGAGCATAAAAATGGAGAAACACCTTCTTATAACAGAAGGCATCTTGCAGTCTCATGCTATATGAATAGCATTGCCCACAAATTCTAAGAAACAAGAAAATTTCTTACTCCCAGGTACCCCAGAGTAAAGGGCGGAGATATGCAAACTACTCCTTTATGTCCCTTAGCTTATGCATGTGTCCAGAACCGCTGGCTTTAGCTTAATATATAGAGCCAATCATCTGACCTGCAGACATGTTTTGATCTTGTTAGAGCTCATCAGTGCAAAATACAGATTCATGGCTCTATGGTGTAGGACTTGGGCGTACAGTTGAAAAGGCAGCTAGAAAGCTTAGGGAGAGGTAACCTGGTAGTAAGAAATGACTTCTTGTTTCTTAGAATTTGTGGGCAATGCTATTCATATAGCATGAGACTGCAAGATGCCTTCTGTTATAAGAAGGTGTTCCTCCATCCATACTTCTTTACTGAATAGCTGTGCCCCGACACCTTTAAAAAGTTTAACTCCCAGAGCAAGGGATAGGAAGGTCAGAAAAGGAAAAAAAAAAGAAGCAGATAAAAGATTGATGGTAATTAATACTAATTACTGTGTGATTAGTTAAAAATTATTTGCCCCAGTTTACATGTCCTTTAAGAAACCCTCTATTTTACTTCAATATATCTAAAGCTGGGTACACACGATGTGATATTTCGGTCTGATCGACCAATAGTTCTGTTTATCGATCGATCGGACCGAAATTATCGCATCCTAATGCAGCCATGTCCGACCGATTGTTCGTCCAAATCGGACAAAAGGACAATCAGACATGGTGGAAAACCTTGTCCGATCGTGGGGTCCTCAATGGACCGCACGATCGGTCGCGGTAACTGTCGGACGTGGCTGCTTTTGCCGCGACCGACAGTCCTTCCTCCTGGCCGACCGGTCGAAAGTATCGAACGGTCAGTCAGGAGGAAAAATCGCTAGGTGTGTACCTAGCTTAATTGTACATTAAACTGTAAAATACTTGTTAAAGGGCATCTCCATTGCTAAAAAAAAGTACCTTACCTTCTTTCCCAGCTCCTGCAGGTTTTATTGAAGAATGGGAGGTAAGACACAGCTCCTTTACCTCCCCTTCTTCAATAAAACTGAATAGCAAAACATTTTTAAGCAGTGGAGATACCCTTTAATAAAAGACATTATAATTCTACTTTAAATGTAAAATAAATCAATTTTAAATAGGAATCCTTGTGTGGCTAAGATAAAATACATACAGGGTTATTCATTAAAAGTTCTTATCGTTTAAAATAGAGCTACCGTATATACTCGAGTATAAGTCGAGGTACCCATTTTTACCTCAAAAATGAGTAAAACCATTTGACTCGAGTATAAGTCGAGGGTAGAGTCTCCCCTCCAGCCCCAGGAATAAAACCTATTTCCCTGCACCCATCTTCTCACCCTGCCACTACACTACACTGGGTTGAGATTGGCCTAGAATTTCGCATTGTGTTGGGCACCCGAAGTTTACATATTTGCGGTAAACTTAAAATGGGTCAGGTTAGAAAGTGAGGGTGCGGGTCTGTTGATTTTGGCTGAAGGTTTGGTGGATCTTTAGAAAAGCCGGGTACTTGCTAAGTTAGAAAATAAATGTCACAAATATTTACGTAAACTTTCTCCCACTTTGCATTATTCTTGCTAATAAAAAAGATATGAATCCTGACAAGCCCAAGGGTCATTTAGAAATGGGTACATTATTTTTCTAATATGGCCACAATGCCGCATGTTCTAACCCCAGTGACAATCTACCTACTTTTTGGGTTTGTTTTTTCTTAGTATGTAAAATGGGGTTAATATATAAAAAAAGTTTGGGGTAAATTGCATAATTATGACTTTTTTTAAGGGATCTTTGTGGTTCCATCTATTAAAAACATAATGTCTATTAAATTTTTTTTTACAATTTAGAATGCAAAATAAAATACGCTAACTGAAAATGTTGTAGTGCAAGAATGTTAAATAATATGGTGGCTTACCCTGGGGAATGGTCAGTATGGAGCTCCAAGTCCCTTGCACTTCAACTAATGGAAAAAAAAACAAAAGCTTATGGATGCATTGGTCACACAAATTACTTTACTGAAGCATCACTGGTGTTCTGGCTGGCTTTCCACTGGTGCACTTATTGAACCCTGTCATGCCATTTACTAATTAAAAGCTGTTGACAAGTAAGGATGAGGATTCCTTGAGGAAGCAAAGAAGCTGATCCGTAAATCAGAATTAGCATACCACTTATTTTAATCACCCTTTTGGATTTGTAGCAACAAATTTTAATCTCAGGCATTGGACAAGATACATCACATAAAATTAATTATATAGGTGAGTTAAAAATGCATTTTGGATTGTTCAAATATCAATCATCTTTTGATAAAGGAAAGCTCGTCGGTACATTTAACAAGCTGTAAGAAGTAAATTCAGCAAAAAAAAAAAAAAGAAAAGAAATTCAATCAATATTGCACAAATTATGAATTTCGGCCTGAAAGCAAGATAAGATTTCCATTAACCTCACAAGTAGGCGTATACGTAGTGTCCTTCCAAAAATGACGATTCACTTATACACATTGTGTAAGAAATGTGGTACACTTTGGAAGTTGATTATATTTAATTTAAACAGATTATATTAAAGGGGAACTGTGAGTCTCCAAACAAGTTGAGTGTAAATGAAAGGACAGTTTATACCTTTAAAAAACGAGCCATCAACCACTTCTCCACGTGCTCAAAAGCCCAAAGATATGTAAAGAAATGACGACCAGAAAGTTAAAGGGTGGGGGCTGACTGTGACATTTCCTAAGTTCTCCTGCATAGGCCGCGGGCGAGCACAGCCTGAGGACTCCCTCCAGTGTGTGAGGGGACAGGAAGTCCATCCCTCTCTCTGCTGTGATGGAAATGAAAACCTGCAGATGCAGAGAAGTAAGGGAATCTATAAGCCCTTCTCATTTCACTATGTGAAAAAACGCCTTTCAGCAGAGTGGCCACAGCATCGTGAGCGGGTGGGGCTTAGGCACCGACGAGTGGGGCGGGGCCACATGGGGCTGAAGGGATGGGCCAAGGGGGGCCTGCAACTGGAGGGGGACCATGGGGTCGATGCTGGAGGGGACCAGGGGGGCTGCAAGGGGGGGAAACAGGGGCAGACGAACTGACAGGTTTCAGAGCAGGAAGTGCAGGTGAAGCAGGAAGGAAGGACATGTGGATGCTGCTGCCCATATCACACACCAAAAATGAAAATCTTCAAAAAAACTATGTAAAATAAACAATGGAAAATAATGGCAAAAATCCAGTCTTCAGGAGGCACATCCTATCATTTTACACTAGTCATTTTGGACCACGTTCCTCTTTAAAATACATTCTAGTGATTCCTTATCACAGAACTTTCCGAACTTAATGTACCAAAATGCAATAGAAAAATGACTATTCGGTTATTCACATGTAGGTATCAGATGCACATTAAACGCCATTGTGGGTTTAAATATAGTAATATGAAAAATTATGAGAGGAATAGCAGGCAGTCTGCGCATTCTACTATTACCATATACAGATTTTTTTATTGTTATGGGTGTCTGAGATTGAAGTGGGATTACTTAGGGAGTATTTCACAGGCTACATGCACAGTGCCTGACTCTGATTGGCCTGCAGCAAGAAGCCTGTACATTGCCAGTCCTCCTAACGAGCAAAATGACGGGTAATAGAGATGTTTGGGGGGAGGTCGGCTCTCCGCCACAATGGCATTTGCGGTCCAGACATCTTTCTTTAAGCTGCAACTATTCAATATAGTAATTTTATATATATCATTTATGATAGTTATATATCGTTTGAATATAGCTTGTTAGTTATTCTTAGAAAAAAAAAAATCTTAAATCTAAAGTTGCCAATAAGTACAGGTAAGTGATATATTCTTGTAACTAACATAGTTGTTTCCAGTACACTCACATGTGACCCACACCCTGATTGTACAGATTAGTCTCTATCCGATGTCTCTAACCCATATTTATTACGGCCAGGTGAATTGCATACACCTCCGGGGAAATACAAAGAGTCAGCGGGTCTAACTTTTTTTAAATTATTATTCGTCCTAGAAAAGATAAAAGTTATTGTGTCCCTGTAACACCCTTGCATGTTATGTGGTGCGTTCACCTGTTAAGCACTTGTTTTATGGGAGCTGACCTCTGGTATCACAGGTAGTTTACTCACCCCCCACAGCACAACAACAAAGGGAAAGGGGAGACCATAGCTTGGGGTATGTTGTGAATGTGCTCGGTCTATTGGGACAATGTTTGGATGGAGACTTTTAGCCCCCCTTAAGTACGTTATGCAGTATTATATGTGGAATTATATGATCTATAGCAATGTGGTTTTACATTATACCATGTGGTCAAATATCAGGTACAATATATAGTACAAAATTACACTTTTAAAATCTCACAGCACGTACACAAAACAGTACAATTTAGCATCTAGTAAACTCTGCAATTAACCTCTTGTGGGTGCCTTTGTGGAAAACACTTCTATTTTCACAAAATGAACAAAGGGTTTTTACATCAGGTTCCGGTGCTGTTAGTATAAAATGCAAGGCCCCTGAAATTCACCATTTTACCCCATTTGTGGGATATTAAATCTCCTGTAAATGGTTTCACATTTACATTATACTCCCCAAACTGCTCCGAGGATTAATTTCAAATACATAGTCCCATTTTTTCATTATTTGGCCCTACTAGCAGGGACCTTTTTTTTTATGTTTTGATCTTTGTTGTATTGCTGTCTAGTTTTTTTTTTTTTGGTTTTTTGGTAATGGATGGACTGAATTAAATGGCCCTAGCTGTTGTACATTACTTTGCACTGGTGGGTTATTATTGCTAATGATATAATGTGTTTTCTAGGTAAACTGTTCATTCTTTTTGCGTTTCTTCTGAACCCCAAAAAACTATAATTAGAAAAGTGACTAGTTATAAAAAGCGATCATGGTTGACACTGGGAGAGTCATAACTGGAGGTACCAGGGTTATTTAGACGCTGTGAAAAACCGAACGGTCACAGAGCAGTTAAATGTGTCTTTGAGGAAAAAAAAAACAAAAAAAACAAAAAAAAATAACTAAAAAAATTAACCAGATAATTAGCTCAGGAAGTAAATCAATGTGCAATTGTTTGGAGGTGAAACCCATGATATATTCTGTTATTTTGTCTATATGTCGAAAACCTGGGAAGGCAAAGCTTTTAACATGGTCTGACGCTAATAAACTTTTTTTTATTAATACAGAGTTGCTAGGGTAGAAAGGACCAAAATGCTTTGTGTGCCACATGCGATATGTTACACGACACGCGACAACTTCTGGACCCAGTGAAAAAACTAACGTTGCTTTTCTTGTTGTTTTGTTTATGCTCTGTATGACCATGAAAATGGGAAGAGAACACTTGGTAACTCCCACAGCACATTGTGATATGTGCACTGGTACTCTCTTTCAGTAAAAAAAAAACTATGTGTAAAAGAAAAATTTTTGTGTTATGAACATCGGAACTTCATTACAGAGTGCTGTTTATGCATTTATTTTTCCTATAGTCTAGAAACGGCGGATTATACGCCTTTCCAGCTGCTATCTTGAAATAAAACAGACAATAAACCTTTAACTAATGCAAGCCCAGCAAATTTAATAGATAGGTTCCATTGAACATCGTTAAATTGAGGATGTTGAATCCTCCATTTCCCCCAGTAAAAATTTAGTTTAGTCTATACCTCCCCATTTTTTAGTTTAATTTGTAAGTAGCCAAGAAAGCGATGCATCTTTATTTTGTTTGCTTGGATTAGCAATATAAACAAAAAAGGAATATTTCTGTGCAAAACTATGAAAAACCTAAAGCTGGAAGGTAGGTTTGTGCTTGTTTGATTGAGGGCTCCCAGAAATTTCCATTTTATTCAGCTTACTATAAGTTGGTTTAATAGTGAAACTAAGCTCACGCCGACCTTGTTAAGCTGCTTGAACTATGGCCCTCATAGTAAAAAAAACATGAGGATCTGAAAAAAAAAAAAGAATTGTGGCTCGCATAAAGATGGCCTAGGCATAAGATGATTGCTTCAGTGTGCTTTCTGGTTTTAAAAGCATGTCCAGCATAAAAAAAACTTTATAGTCTTGTAGAGCACCCCCCCCAAAACCCCATTTTCACATTATGCATATTGCCAAAGCTGCCCTCTGAAGGGACTTGCCGACAGGTGACCCGGTCCCTCGCGGTTCTCCTTGCTCTGCAGTGCTTCTTCTGCTTCTTTTACATCAAGCCCAATTACCAGACAGCCACAACCAGGAGGTAGGAGAGGATGTCAGCGCAGAGACCTCACTGCTTCTGTTTTGCCTTGAAAGAGCTTTAAACAGGAACAGGGGGCGGCGCCAAGGCCGGAGGTCAGGTAAGTTAAGTCAGATGAATAGTTTGCAAATTCTACAGATATGCAAAAATCAGGGTTAGCAATAAGTCTAAAAAGTTTGGGTCAGTGAGATGTAAAAAAATGCACCATTTTAATTTACAGGACAATAGTGGTGTTTATTGGATTCAAGGATAAGGATCTGAATTTGCAATAAATATAAACTTATATTTATTTTAGCCTGTATATTGTAAAGCTACAACAGGAAAAACTGCATTAGGGTACATTCTTATGTGGCTTCCCACATGAAGTCAAGCCCTACAAGTGTTCATTTGCGAGTTTTATTTAGCTAGGACGGTTTTTTTGAGGATGATTTACAGCACTGAAAGCATTCCAGCTTGTTTGCTTATGCTACATTGTGTTACTGGTAAAATGGGCAGTCAGTTGAGTATATATGGTTAAAGTGCCAAAAACTAAAGCAAATATTACAGGCATGCAGCTAATAGAAATGCATCCATATGGCGGTTGGCACAGGACTTCGGTTAGTGTTGTAGGAATCTGGAATCTTTAATCCCCTCCTAACAATTAAGATGTGCAGTTGCTTAGTAGGCCTTTACCACAATGACACATTAAACTAAGATTCTTTCAGAAATGGCTGGCAGTTTTACTAAGCAGAAACCAGGGGGGTTATGTATTTAGGGAACATTCTACTGAATTGAGTTACAGGTGACGAGTCCTTATGTTGGGTTGGGGGGGTGCTGTTTTTGCACAGAAATTGAATTTCCTTTTCTTGTTTCATTAACCAGAAATTTGAAATAACATAACAATAAGCATACTGGTTCATTTTGTAAGAAACAATCTGATTCAGTGAGCGAGATAGGCTAAATATGATACAAAAAAGAATGAAAGAAAAAAACAATAAATAATATAAGATATTACTTGCATTACAAAAATATACATCCTGAAGTCAATTTGGCCAATTATTCTAAGTGGTGGTGTGTGGTGGGTGTGTGTGTGTGTGGGGGGGGGGGGGGTGGGTATACCCAGTGGTGCTTGCTTGCATATGTACAGTTGTATCCATTCAGCGAGCTTTGGCTTGGTTTCTGCCCATGTATAGAGACTTTCATGGAGATATAAGAGCATAATATTGTACCACTATCTTGGAGAAAATATGTAATTAAATAAATATTTTGAGGGCCGCGTCTACATGAGGGGTTTGTCCCAACTTACTATCCCCATTTGGGTAATTTTGCTTTTTTTCCAACCCAAAATATCTAGGATGTAACTTATGCCTAGTTATTACTAGAAACAAAATTACAGTAGACCTTTCAACTCAGTGGACGAAGTACTGACTAGTGCCGGAAAAAGTTAAATCTTAAAGGGCCTGTCCACCCCAAAACTAAAATTAACCCACTGCTGGCCCCACTGTGTAGTGTTATTACACTTTCCTTTCTCTCGGGCTCCTTATGGTTGCCTGCATTTCCTATTCAAAGTCAGAGGAAAGTGAAGAGAGAAGAGTAGGAGCGGTCTCTATGCTGAAAAGGTTTTGCCCTTTCCTGTCCTTGGGAGGAATTCAGTCTATACAGGGGAGTCCTTTCCCCCCCTCCCTCCCAACCTTTCAACATCACTCCATGCGCATTGAGCGGATTAGAAAAATAAATCTTTATGTAGTGTAGCTACCCCCTCCCAACCTAACCATACGATTATTTTAAAAAAAGGAAAACTTACTTGTATGGCGGTTCCTTCTGCTATTTCCAATTAGCCGGCAGCGAGAACCTTAGAGGTCATGGCAGCGGGACACGCATGCATGTAAAGTAAGATCTGGATTGTTTTTTTGATATACCATGCAGTTTCGGTTTGGGAGGGGATAGCTACCACTACAGAAAATAGCTTTTTTTAGGTGACATACCCTTTAAACACAAAAACTATTCTGTAAAATACTTGACTCAGGTTTTTCTACCTATATTAGATGATTAAATTGTCCCAGTTTGAAGCAGGTGATGTATATTGCTCACATCGCCTAAATAATCAGCAATAATATGTCTGTTGCAAACCTTCATAAAACTCTTTCGGGAGATCCAATAAAGTCTTAAATGTTGCCCCACAACCAATCAGATATTATTTAACATTTGAAAAATAAAAACTTAGCACTTATTAGAAATTAGAAATTTAATTGAATCTCTGTTTGTTTATTCATAGTTTTGGCAGCCCATTTATGATTTTCTATGCAAGTGAAATCCCTAATACCTTATGAAAAAGATTGCTGGAACACATTGCAGATGGGTTTCAATGGATGGTCACTTTGTGCAGGCAATGTGGCTTAGCTAAAAGCTAGGTACAGTGGAAGATCCACCACCATCCATTACGGGCTGAGAGAGAATCGGTTTGTGTAAATATGGATGATCAATCCGTTGTAGTTGAGGATCCACAGGTTTTCCAGTTTGGTCAGAAAATCATGTTGAAGATAGGGATTGAAAACATCTAGAACAAAATACTAGAGACAGACTTACCTTGGATTAGCAAAGCACATTTATTCACTTCGGGCAAAAACCTCTTTCCTTTATGTCTGCTGTGCTGTTAAACAGGATCTTTATAGGCACACACACTATCCCGCTGCCTTTTTTTGTTTAGGTTATGTTGTTGTTATTATTATTATATGTGATTTATATAGCACACAACTTTATAGCTGTCCAAGCTTTATAATACATGCATACGTGATATCAGGCCCTGCCCTGAAAGAGCTTATAATCTAAGCATAATTTTATTTGACACATTTAAACCTATCAGTATGTCTTAATGCTGTGGGTGTTGAAAACGGAAAGCCCGGGGAACCAAAGCAAGCAAGGGGAGAACATACAAACTCCTTGCAGATGTGTCCAAGGGTGGATTCAAACTCAGGATTCAAGTGCTGTAGAGAATTTAGTTTTAAAGATTTTAGCTTTCTTTAACTAAACCACCCATATGATCCATCTTTTTAAAACAGCACAAGGATTATCAAATCAAACAATGACAAGTAGCAAACCAAAAAAACACTAATGATTAAATAAAATATTTGCACTTTGTATTATGCACTTTATCCTTGTAGTAAACATGTATGTTTTCCTATTTATATTAATGCAAACGTAAGCGCCACGGAAGATGTTGGTGCTATATAAAATCCACAATAATAATAATTAATATATATTTTTAATATATATATTGTGAGTAAACACATTCCTTACATACAGTAGGGTCAATAAACAGTACACATTAATGTCAAAAAAGCAGCCTTTTTATTACTCTATTCTTGTATTTAAGCTACTATAACTTCAATCTATTACAGTGCCTTGATTCAATGTAATAGTATCTGCTTGCTACAATGTAGGTAGGTTACCATTGCCTTGTTGTTATTGAGGACCTGTAGACACTACCCTCACTGGCACATTAAAGCAACTCGTGTTAACACCCACATTGGGTAAGTGCCTATTAAATTATTGTTGGTGGGAATTCAACAATTATTAGTAATACCTTAAAGCTTTCATAAAAAGAACATAAATATAACTTAAAAGTTTGCAATGTTTCCAGAGGACGAGCAGACCTGACTAGCTTAATAGAAAAACTGATTATATGTGGCTGTAAAAAAAAAAATGCTATGGAAATCGTATGTCACTACTGTTCACCATGGTTAGGCCAAAACAGAGATCATGACAGCAAGTTAAGTGTGCATTGCATGAAGAAAGTCCCTTCCATAATTCTTTCGGTTTATAGTTACTTATAAGGCAAACATTGTATTTTGAAGAAAATATAAAGTTGGCAAACTGTCATCAGGAAGAGTGCCAATGATTTTAGTAGAAAAATAAAGGGAAACTGAAACTTTTAATGTATTTTGCCAGATTGAAACCAAAAAATATATATATGGTCTGTTTTTTTTTTCACAAGGTAAGTTTTTGCGTGTACCTTTCCAAAGCAATGGCATGTGAGATACTTTGAGAGATAATGCAGCAGGTGTGCCTCCTTATATGTCTGGTTCTGTGATATCAGTAATGGCATTGCGTATTTTACCAATGATTCCGTTTGCAGTAAGTCATGACTGAGGTGCTGTTATCAACATTCCATAGAAGGGAACTTATTACCCATTAAAACTTTTTGAAATCATATGAGAGAACTCCTGTCAGTAACCAGTAAGACACTAGATAGTATCATGGTGTTATTCATACATTATATTAATGCTGTTGTGTGTTTCCGTGGGATGCATGTGTTATCCTTTAGTCAGCTAAAAACAAACGGGGATGTGACCTACTTTTCATTAGGGACTTTGAACAACTTGAGATTGGGTATGTAATTGTTAATAAAGCTCCCTGGCTAGCATTGTAAACCAAATGTTGTTCAAGGAAGGTCTGTCATGTTATTTAGTACACTACATTGAGTAAGTAACAGTTGGTAATTGACTCAGGATTGAATGGCCATGGAACATAGAATTGCTATTCTGTGTTAAAATTAGGGGACTTCTTTCAACCAGTTCGTTGTTGGTTCATTTAATTTGCCATAACAATGAGGCATTACCCTCCTAAAAGCTAAAAAAAAGTCGAATTAAAAATAAAAATATTTTTTATTTAAAATTTGACTAGCAAAAATGTATAAGGGCGAATTGTAATGTGACAAGTGTAAGCTTGTGTAGTTTTTGAGGATGCTTGCATATGTTTATTGAAAGTGCATTCATATTTTTGCATGTATTTAATCCAGGGATATTCCAGTGCCACTGCACAGTCTGGAAGGAATTTTTTTCCCCTCATAATTCGGTGGGAGGTTTTGTTTACCTTATCTGGATGAACAGTTAGGCAGGAAATGTGGGGTTATGGCTGAATAGGTGGAACTGGATTGATGTATGTCTTATTCAAATGTATATATGCAACTGTGCATGGCACTTAAACATTATGGTTTGTTTATTATTACACATATTATGTTAATTGTGCTACTTTCAGTTAATGCATTCGGAAGCATGTTCCAGTCCGAAGATAGAGGCCGTAAACTTCAGAGGCTCTGACAAGTAGCATGTAATTCATGCTGAACATTCAGTGTGTTTCTATGTGCATGATGATTGGAATATAGATGTATTGGTATGGCTTTAAGTAATTTGGGATTGCCTGACACTTTAGGTGATGTCAGTATGTGTGCCTTCACATAAAGTAAAGGTGGCCATACATTATGAACGATAATGGGCTAATTCCAACATTCCACAACGGGGATTTAACCCATTATCAGTCAAGTGTAGGGGCCTTTCCCGGCTGAACATAGTGCCGACGAACGACCGTAGTCGCCACTGGGGTCGGTCGGGAAAGAGGAAAATTCCATCGGCCGGCGTTATAGTCTCCTTTACTTTAGGCAAAGGGAGTCCAATCGATAGTTTACAGTATGGCCATATGACCGACGAATCCCATAACGCGTATGGGGATCAGTAGTTTACATGTGTGGCGGTTCCCGACACAATTGTGCCGACAGATTCCAATGTATCTGTTCGGCAATTGTGATGGAATTTGGCATGTGTATGGCACCTTTCACAAAAGTGCCTCAATCAATTAATAAAATCACTTTTATTTTAACAGACTGCCGGCAGGTACGCAAATCCTGTCTTAAAGTCTTGATAAACTAAAACTGGGCCAAATGGACTTAAAACATGTTTTAGTGAAATCCAATTATTCAGGGTATTCAGTAAAAGTTCTTATCGTTTAAAATGGTCTACGTTGCCCATAACCAATCAGATGTCTAGCTTCAATGTTAAATAATATCTGATTGGTTGGGGCAAAATTAGCAAAAGTTGGAACGATACGAACGTTTATTGAATCTCCCTTGTAGTGTGTTCTGTCTTGCAAATTTCTATCAGAAAAAAAGGGTGTGTTAAAGGGATGTCACCCTTAAAATTTTTTTAATATAGTATTACCCATGTCCCCCCGGCCCAACCGCTATTGTTTTTACTCTTAGAAGAAAGTGCCCCAAATCTACTTACCTCCACCTCTTTCCCCCGCCGCGCTGCCGGCCCTCTGCTGGTGAGAAATGCAAGCAGAGGGGCGGGGAACAGAGTTGTGTCTGTGATTGGGCTGAGCGGGCAGCCAATACGACGCGGCTGACGGTAAGTCAGGGAGGATAAGTAATGTTCGGGGCACTTCTAAATAAAAATGTAGCGGTTGGGGCTGGGGGGACAGGGGGGAATCTATATCTAAAGGGATTTAGGGCTAGGGGGAGGGAATCTGCAGGGACGGGGAGGGGGGGAGAAGGGCTGAAGTTACGCATGCCAAACTTCTCCCGGGAAGAGGACAGTGGCAGCGGACTATATGGACTCTGCTATCCTCCTGGTGGCAGTTTTTGGACTTGGGGGGGGGGGGGGACTACAGGGCGAAACCATATGGAGCTGGGAGTGTGAGGTAAGGATAAACTACACTAATGATGGGGCCAGTAGTTGGGGGATATAGTTTTGGGGGTGGTGTGAACATGCCCTTTAAGAAAGTACCAGTGTGTAAATAAGGTGCAGAAAGACTCATTTATTCTCTCTCATTGCAATTTCAATTTTTTTGTTATAAAAGGAAAAGTGAAAAACAGTTGTTGTCTATTGTCAAAATCTGTTCCTATAAATATAAAAAAGAGCTCAAATGTGGAGATTACTCTTTACTTAAAATTATGGTCAATCAATGAAAAAGATATGTCATTTGACTAGTTCATTGGCCCAAAGATTTGCCTTTCCCATGGTCATTAATATACAGTCTTCAGAATTTTTTTCATATTTACTTTATTGTTTTTCAGTATATCAATATTTCTATGCTAATGTGTGTGTAAAGAGATACTTGTTTGGGATGTGTAGGCCTTCTTCAACTTGCACCAATCCTCTGCTGTCTACGGAACTAAATTTAGCACAATATAGTCTTTGTATTATATTAGTACCTCGTATTAGTATGCAAGGTCATATTAACATACGCCACGGGCTGTGTCAAAACGATTAATGTGTCTCTGAGCTCAACAAAGCACTTGGAGTGTAAAAGAGTCACAATGAACACAATTGCACCGAGAAAATTAAACCCAGGGGGAAGGGACACCATAAACTAAGTGTATGCTATATCCACTATAAAAAACTGGGGACTAAACCAGTCTTAACACATTTTTCTTGTGAATATAATTCTTTTGACAGCAAACTTTACAACAAATCGTTTCTAAACTTTAAAGTTCATCATCCCATTTATATACATTTTTTTTAATTAATAATGACCAATGCATTTAAATGGCATTCTATAGTGAAAAAAACACATTGGCCCTTTAGCAAAGTTAAATTCATGTATACTTATGCTGCCTTAATTCCATATCACTGTCAGTGGACGTTGTTTATTCAGGGTGTTTCAGATCTCTGATGCAGCACTCCCCCCTTCCCCCCTTCCCCTCTGTTACCTCCTCCATGTCTCAACTCCAGGCTAACCGACAAGCTCCTATCATGTGCGCTAGGAGTTAAAAGTTCAACACCTGAAAAAAAAACCACAACACGCCACAGTGGCCAATAGAAAGCAACTGTCTGGAGAACAGGAAGAGAAGAACGGTACAGTATGATCTCTCACTTTGTGACCCATCACAATCAGTTAAAGCTATAAGAAGGGGGGTCAAGGCAGTTATATCTCCATCAAGCTACATCTCTCCCCCCTGATAAGGCTCTTACTCTATGTTTTTACAGAGCAGGGAGGGGGGATAACGTCACAGGGATTGATGACAGCCAAGTAGGAGTAGAGGGAAGGCAAATAGGTATTCTTCTAACTGGTTTGTATACTCCGGACAGAGAGTGAATCTGAAAAAGTGAAAGACACTTGGGGTTTGTGGGGATGGTGGGGAATTATAGAACACATGGAAAGAAAAGAAAAAAAAAGTTATTTTCCCACATAGATGTCCTTTAAATTCAATTACTAATATTAATTTAAGTAATTGGGAAAATAAATGTCTAACATGTTAATACAGATTCAGTGTGAATTTGACAATTTAATTAATGAATAGTAATAGTGATTAATTTAAAGGCTAGTTTAAGTCAGGATGTTTGATCTTTGTCCTTACATAATAATGTGCAAGCTGGCAAAAGTCCTAGCTACTGTAGATTAGTTTGAGTAATTGTATAGTGTTGATTCCGTACTTATAACATAATGTTAACATAAGTCAGATTATAGTGGGTTATAGTAAGTTTTGCCGGGCTGGTATGTATTTATCTCGAATCATAAGACAGATAAGATCTGTGAGAAAACTGGTCAGGAGGCCACTAGAGGCCTCCCTCTACATTACAGGATGTTGTTGGCAAGTATGGTTGTCCCCTAGATGTGATGACAATCATTGTATTCCTTACAATTTGGGTTAAGCATTAAGTTACTAAGACAATTTATCCATGCCCAGCTAAAACTTAGCAAAAAAATGCTTATCTCGTCTTCCACAAACAATGTAAAAAGAGTATTATGGTCAACATAGACCCAGGTTGAAGATTTTAGTCAATATTTCAAAAGTTGTGTTGTTACAAAAAATAACACAGCAATCATAAAAGAGCAATCTCCCACATTGAGAGCCTCCTTTGGGAAACGGTTGTTTAAGTCAAACTCCAAGCATAGCTACCAAGATCATGCTATATTGATACCAAACACATCAAACATCTGCAAGAAGCTAAAATGAAAAGGATTCACCTTTCCAGCATGAACACTGACCCAAGCCTCTAAACAAACCAATAGCTCAACAAAAAAACGTATTATGTGAATCTTAAAATTTTTGGCAATGAGAAGTGGGCACAAAATTGCCCCTCCCCAACACTTCTAGGGAGTAGCGTTCAGTGGCTATTTTAACAGCTGATTGAACGTATTTAGTAAAGGAAGTGTTTAAAAGAGACTGAATAACGGCACTTTCCTGAAGAATGTTCACTAAAAACTATCTTTGAATCAACCCCTTCCACTTTATGAAAGGGTATCACTTTTCAAACTTCAAAACCCTCTCCTCTCCTGTCCCTCCCTTGTATGCTCTTCGTAATCCTAAATTCAAGATCTCCCTGCACTCATTCTCATCCCTGTCCTTAGTCTTCTTCCCATTTGGAGATCGATGACCCCTGACTCACATGCTAATTCCTATAATTCTATCCAACTAAATAATAGTCTCTTTGCCCCTTGCATTCCCGCATCGAGGGACTTTAACCTTGTATCTGGCTGAACCCCACTTGCCATTCTATATGACGGCGACATGTATACGCAGGTGCGCTTAGGTGTCTGATTTTATCATTACAAGTCAGTCTTCAGTATCTTGATCTGGGGTTCTTGTTGGCAAATATAAAAACTACTACTGGAAACTTGTAAAGAACAACAAATCTACATCACTTTGCATTTATTCATATTTCAAACTCCCTTAGGTGCGCCTCGCCCATGAATCTCTCCTTTCTCCCACTCTCCCAGGGATAGAACATTACTTCCAAGTAAGTGGGAGTCACTTCCGCACATTGCAGATCTCTGGTCATAGGGATGACTCAGATTATGTTGCCTCAACCTCCCCTTTGCTATTCTGTGATCTTTTACTCTGGACCCATTCAGAAGTCATCTGAAATCTGCCCGTTCTCTCTCATTACTAATAGCCTCTAACTCTAGAACGATTAACTTCTCTCCCGTATCACTAACTAACTTCATGCTCATAAGCTATCGGATACGTTTTGCAATCTGGATTCCGTCCTGCGCATTCACCAAGATTGCTTTGTGTTAAGGCTGTGAATGATCTGCAGATTGCAAAGGCCAATGGTTACTTTTCTATCTTATCCTTTTGACCTCTCCTCTGCTTTCGATACAGTTGATCATTTCCTTCTAATACAGATACTTCATCCTCGGAATATAGTGCATCTTGGTTTCTACCTATTTTTCTATCCGAATTTACTCTGAATTTTATGCTAATAACACCTCTCTCGGTTCCTCTTAGGCTAGGCCCCACTAGCTTGTTTTGGTGTGCGCTGCTATATGCTATGGCCCCATTATGTCCACTGCCCTGCATTGGGCTGCTGACTTTTTGCAGCGTATGCTATCACCATTTTGGCGTGTGATGTGCTGCGATAGGATTGCACCGCATGGATCATGTGATGTTCCGATTTGCTGAGTCGCACAATTCATGGGGCTCCCGTAGTGGGGCCTTGCCTTAGTGTGGCGGATGCCGCAGGAGTGTTCTTGGACCATTATTGTCTCCCTCTACACTGTTCCTTGGAGATTGTCATTAACTTTTTGGCTTCAAGTATCACTTATATGCAGATGATACACAATCTACTTTGTCCATCCCATGCTAACTCCTGACATCAATCACGTGTCTCCGACTGTCTCCTTGCCATCCCCTTCTGAAGTTGTGACGCTTACCTTCAGCAATATAGCGAAAAACTGCAGGTTACTTCTCTCCCAACCACAGCTTAGGCATGCTCTCATCCTATCGCGCCTGGACTACTGTAACCAACTACTTACCGTACTGGTCTTCATGCTTCCCACCTCTCTCCCCTTTAGTCCATACTAAACTCTGCAGCACGTATTGTTTGCTTCTAATAAAACAGGATTCCAAATCTCCTATGTACCGGACAACAACCTGGCTCCCCATTAAACAGCATTATCTTTCAAATTCCTTCTTCCTAACATTTAATCCTGTTGCTCGTGCACCTCCTTATTTTCCTCTCTAGCATCCCATTGTCGTGCAAGTACCTTCAATCATAGAACAGCTCCTGTACAGACCACCCACTATATACTGCTTCTCTTGCCATAAAACCTTTCCTAAATTCTATTCCCCTTTCTCTTCATCAAAAAACCCTAATTATCAAGTTTAAATCTAACCTTACATCTACCTTTCTGGTAACCAGCACAGTATATGAATGATGCTGGAGTGAGACGCACTGCATACGTCTCACTCCAGCATTTATCCAATCTTTTTTTATCTATGTTACACCAACTAATAGATTTTAAGCTCTATGGGGCAGTGATCTCTTTCCTTTGTGGCAAGGCTCTAGCAATTGATATTTATATTTATACTTATATTTATATAATTTATAGATTTATGCCATGAACTATTTATGTATTTGCCCCCATTTTGATGCTTTTTTGTATTTGTTATTGTACAGCTCTGTGTCCCCAAGTGGTGCTTATAAAAAAAAAAAAAAAACAGCTGCTACTCTGGGAACCTACCTTTAGATGGTGGGCGCCTCTTAGTCCCCCCACTGTCGTGGGGCAATTGATACATAAACTGGTGCACACAACCAATAGACTATTACCCAAAAAGACTAAGCACAGAAATAAAATAAAAAGGTTGCTTTAACAAAATCATAGTTTAGAGAGGTGTGCACACTAATGCCAGGTTTTGGTAAATATTTCTTTTAACTAAACTGTTCTTAAGTTTTTAAACTCCTTGCATATCTGAAAATCTTGACAATAAAGAGTGAAATAAGTTTTGAACAGTATTATCTTGGTTTCTTTTTTATTAAACAAAATGTAATTAGATTACTTAGCAGGAAATCGTTTGCCAAAGAACACAAATTATTCCATCAGAAAATTATTTGTTGTGAACGTTTCTTTTATACAAACACCCTAAAGCTGGGTATAACATTAGCTATATAGGGCCGATCCTGTTGCACCAACCCTATATCGCTAATGTTTGTATGGCCGAAACGACGTCATCCGCATCCGAAACGGGGCATTTGACCGGAAAATTCTCTCAAACACAGTCTGCCCCCTGTACTAAAGTATAGGAGCAGACCTGATATAGGTAGTATACGCAGTCACAACGGTCTTCCTATAGTTTATATATACTTTATATAGGGGGAGCGATCTTGCTGTGTGTACTCCCATCTTTCAAAGATGACAGACAGAATCTTGCATATTTGTCGTCATCTTTGACAGATTGGTGCATTGTGTACCCACCTTTGTAAGATCTAGGAAAACACAAACTTACCTGGAGAATGACGTGGGTTTTATTTAGAAAAAATAAATGGGAAGAAGCCAACATTAAAAGCTTAGACAAACAGACACAATTCTATACTTCACAGAAGCTACTTTTACCCCAGTGTGTATTTCTATATATAGCCAGGATTATGGCTAGGGACTGTCTAATCTAGGACTTTCTATCATTCTAATGCTAGGGACTTTTATTCATACTAATTTGTGTCCTGTCCTGTTTTTGGGCTAACTGGCAACAAATCACACAATTGATACATTTTTGTATGACACTCCTTTCAACTGGCACCCAAAACTAATAGCTCACAATGGATACAGCACTTCCACATACGGTACCTTTGACTCAGGGAAAGCAGCAACTATTACAGGAAAAAGGGATTTGTGGAACAGAGATAATGAACATTGTTACCAAACAAACCGTGACCCCTAATATCAATCTTCCCCCCCCCTTCAGTTAAGCCCTCCCCCTAGGATTTTTACTTCCCTTATCCCATTTTCAGTTATTTGCAGAATCAGAGTGTTTACTACTTAATCCAATTACAATCTATTTTCTTTAGTAAGTATAAATTGCAGGCCCGTACTCCTTTACGATTAGAGTGAGTAATGGCTAAACCACTAGTTCGGGTTATTTTATTTGCACGGGATTTCTTTTATTTAGCCATGTACCATCACATTTGTTTTCCACATACATACATAACTATGTGTTTTTCACTAACTGTGGCACTTAATTATTATGTATCAGTAGATAGGTCATGATTCTCGGATTCTATATGTTTTTTATAAAATACACCGTATTGCAACGTTAAAGTACAAAAGCTTGTGGGAGGAAAGGCTGCTTTCTCTCCTCTTATTAGTAACTGTAACAAATTCGGGCGAATGGCAGGGGGTTACTCACAGGTACGCTCTCAGGAGGAGACCCCAGTCTGTAGGTTGGACTCTGGAGCAGATGAGGATGATGGGAGTTGTATGCAGGATACTGAGGCACTACTGGAAACTGGATAACAAGGAGAAGGAACTGGTAGGAAAAGTCTCCTGGAAAACTGGTAAGAAGTCTTAGAACTGGTAAGGTAAGTCTCTGGAATGGTAAAGGTAAGTTAGAACTGCGTAAGGGTAAGTCTCTGGAACTGGTAAGGAAAGTCTCTGGAACTGGTAGAGAAAGTCTCTGGAAACTGGAAAGGTAATTCTCTGGAACGGTAAGTAAGTCCTGGAAACGGAAAGGTAAATCTCTGGAATGGTAAGGTAAGTCTCTGGAACTCCAGTGTGCCAGCGTCATGATGTCATGATGTTGACGCGCCCACCCGGATGTGCAGCGGTGCTGGACCGGAGCGCTGGTAAGTTCGTGACAGTAACCCTCCTCTAAATGTAGTAATGGTGCAAGTGGCGTTTAACATTTTACCAACAATACTGCAGTCTGGCACTAAATATAGGACGGAAGGAAAAAAATGCAGGGTCAATTTCTCACATTAAATGGATGTTCTACTTGTCACAAAACGCAGTCTATTTTCTATACAATTAGGATAATATAATGCAGCTTGCCATCATTAAAAAAAAAAAAAAAAAAAAAAAAAAAAAAATTTCATTGGGAGAAAATAATCCAAAAACTTGTTGGAATTTATTTTTACAATGTGTTGGGAATTCTTTGTAGTCTGTTCCATATATAAAGATATTCAGAGGGAAACTGGAATGCGTGTCTATTCTGCCAATACTTAGTATGACAGGTAGTTAAAATCCGTTAAATTAAAATAATTGTCAGCTTCATTTGGTGCTATAGTTATTAGTACTTTTTATTTTTTTCATTAGTGATTTGTTTTGTTATGTAGTATTAAATGTCCTTGAATCTTACTATAGTCAATTATATCCTACTGAGCAGGTTTGTGTTTTCTACTGTCCACAGGTAGTACGTATAGAAATATGTTGTGTGATATTTGCATAGATTGAAGGTCTGTTTCCACAGTGCATTGCATTATGGTACTTGGCCCCTGGGAATTTACAGATTTATGTACATATTTACTGAATGTGAACCACAACAGCTAGTCAGAAATGATCTTTGATCTGTCAAATGCATTAGTATTCATGGAGTTCTATTTCAGCTCTACGCTAGTTAAATATACAAGCATCTTGCAATTGTTTTTAGGCCAGTGAATAATACTATAGCTGGGTGAGGGTTATTTTGTATTGATTGCTGTAGAAGATATACTGTAAGTGAGAGTTTATTTAAACAAAAGCAAATTATATTATTTACAATTTGTCGTTTGTTCCATTAAAAAGGGCATGTCCAGCCAGAACAAACCTCAAAACTAGGAACCATTACACTTATAAAGCTGATAAACCCTTCTACAATTATAAAGCTGCTGAGCTTTCACACAGGCTCACTTAGCTTTCAGTATCAGGCAAGAAATATCAAATAAATACTGTAGTAATTGGCTGTGACATCACTCGGGAGCGCAGAAGGGGAGTGAGGATTTGATGTCCTCATTGTAGAAGGGTATTCATCTTTGTAAGTATAATGGCTTCTAGGTTATTTAAATGGACATTGGGGGTTGGGACATGGCCTTTAAAAATTAATGAAACTGAACTTCCATTCCACTCTTCCATTCAGTTGGAGAGCTGCAGAAAAAGAGAAATCTCTATGAGCTGCTCATATCTACCGTATATACTTGAGTATAAGTCGAATTTTTCAGGCTTTAAAATTAGCCTGAAAACCTAACCTCGACTTTATATTGGTTCAGTTCCTAATTTAGCTCCAAATTCTGCAATTGCGGATAGTAACCAGTAGGTGGCGCTGTGTGTTAACCTGCATAGAAAGTTACAGGAGCTGATCTCTTTACACTTCCTGCTTCTGTAGTCTGGCTGAGTCACATGCTCATCGCATGCTGTAAATCTGATGGGTCTCTCAGTTTGGGGCAAAAAACAGTGCTAGTACAGTGCAAATGACAGCTTGAAACTACAACTCTCAGGTGACATTTTTAACTATTGGGGTCAGAGATTCCTTTACTATATGGGGGTCAGAGTGCCTGTACCAAATGGGATCAGAGGACCTTTACTATATGGGGTCAGGAGAATTGTAAGATGGTAAGCTTAATTAAAAGTTTACTGAACCTTGCCACTCCACATGTTTAAAAACTGAAACTCCCAGCAACAAAGCATGCTGGGGGTGTGTAGTTTCCAAACATCTAGAGTGCCAAGGAATTGGAGGTTACGTACTGGATTTGGCTATTACTGTATGGGATTCATGTATGGGATTCTGCTGTCCATTTAAAGGGCAACTAAAGCCTAAAAAACACAGAATCAGAAGGCAGTAGTGGTGATAATTTCTACCCTCAACTTATACTTGAGTCAATCAGTTTTTACAATTTTTCAGGTAAGGGTTAAAAATAGGTACCTTGGCTTATACTTGGATCAATTATACTCGAAATAATGTTAGTTATGCTAACAAGCTACATTTATGGTTGGGAATAGATAAAAAAAATCAGAATGCTAATGGTAAAATCCTATATAAAAACATCCTAAACATTCTACTTGCAACTGCCTGATTGGACTCTGGAACACGAGAGAAAACAACGTAAAATATTTATTATTTATCTTTTTTTTGTTTATGCTTTTTCAATGACATTTCTCTGTTAATAAACTCTTTTCATGTCATTCTATCCAAAATCATTTTTAGCAAGTGCCTAAAAAGGATAAATTTGATTGTGTGTACATATTCCATAAAAGAGTTACGGTACTTCCAATAATGCTGAGAAAGGCAGCTGGCAACTGTCAGTTTACAGTGTTCTATACTATATTATTAAAAATAACATTTATGTTTACATAGCAACAAGGAAGAAGTAAAATCAAACAAAGAAAACTAATCAGCCAAGCAGAAGGTTCATAAGGTTCAATTATCTGGTTATGTCTTGTGCTTGTTATTGACATAAAACGTAGATTAGTTAGTTGTTAAGTCTTCATTTTAGTTTCTTAATATTTGTGTTAACTGATATCTACCAACTGCACTTAGCTACAGATTAGGAGTAATAGACCTTTCTCTGCATTGGCCAGAAATCCATTATGGCGTTTGTGTCAATGCATTCTTCATATCCTTCTAGGTTTTCACAAAGCTCAATACATTATGCAGTCAGCTTATATTCCTGATCTTGTAGAAGTTCATATAACACAAATGTGTGCTGTAGAAAAGGGCAGCTAAGGACATACAGCGGCTTCAACCGATATTTGTGGTTCATTCATAAATACTTTAGTTCTAACTATCTAACTAACAGAGATACCTAAATAGACATTAGCTTCATTTAAATAAAAGAGCATCTATGGATATGCATAAAACCATTCTGGCCTTAACTGAAATATTTTATAATCTTCAGGTCTACTAGCAAAAAAAAACTAGTCACCCATACTAAGGGCTAGGCCAAGCTAGGGGCTTTTAATGTGCGATCCGATCTAGTGTTGGCCAATTGGTCTGGCCACACTAGTTCCACTTTTCGGAGTGCACACGGTCGCATTTTTTTGTTAATCTATGCACTTCAAAAACGCAACATTGCGCGGATCACACCCGCAATGGACAGTAACACATGGGGAACATTTTCTGCGAAAGCTACATCCGGCGTAGTGGGCCTCAGTCTAAATGTTATATTTCCTTAAATTCTTTATTTTAATAAAAGTGGTAAAACTAAGAAGCGAAGACTTGTGTACAGAACACCAGAAAGTGAAGTAGAAAAACAACTGTTAAAAAAATCTGGTTATTGAAGATGTGTTGTTTTAAAAAGATTTAGATCCAAATTTTTTTTGCTGTAGATAGAGTGCATAGTTATCACTGCATGCAGTCTAGAAATCTACTTAGAAGTTATAGATGTCCTGGAATTTGTTCATGAACTGGTTTCATGACTAAATAATAATTTCAATGTTGATATTCAGAACTGGGGAATGCCATATTGCAAAATGTCTTTTATTATGAAAGTTGTTTTGGAAACTTGCCTATGAAATTAAATCATCAGGTTCTATGCCATTTGCAGCTTATTTGAATGTACTGTATTTGAATTTAATGTATAAATTATATAGTTCTTAGATCCTTAAACTATATTAGATTTTTTCATAAATCTGAAAAAAATCTAATAGAAATCTCTCCGTGTTTTCCTTCCTAGCATTAAGCTGGGGGCACACAGTACAGATTTATAACCAAGGGGAGAGATTCCATTGAAAGTGGTCTGTTTACGGCTATAAAATTGGGGCCAAATGCATTCTTGATGCTTTCCTCTAACTGTAGTGTGAGGAGCCAATAGCAGCTGTTGGCCATCTGAGTGATTCTAGGGATAGGCCTATTATTGGTACTGTGTATACTTGGCTTAATACCAATGCAATCTATGTGCTTAACTACATAAGGCTGTTTCAGACACTGACGTTAAAATGCAATATCGGATTGTTTATTAGGATATTTGAAAACATTTGATTTAAATTTATGATTAGAGGGTGGACATAACAAATGAAATATACATCTAATGAGATGTCTCTTTTAATTATATAATCTAAATAACTCTAGTCTTAACTGATTTTTTAAATATGTAGCATGCAGTAAGTTTTGTTTGCTCTGATATGATTGTAGAAGTTACAAGACTTTGGGGGTAAGAAGGTTTGACATTTTAAAAATCTTAAGATGTCATCTATCCTGCAGCCATCCATCTGGTGTATTAGCAGTATCACACTCACGTAAGACTGAAGGTGTAGCCCAAAAATAGTTAGGTCTTCCATTGTTACTAGCTGCATCTCACAGTGTTTATCTTTTCCATCTGTGCACCAACAATATCTATGGATAGCGATGACAGTTGATTTCAGTGGAGACAACGAATACACATGGATGTTCTATATCATGACTTCTTTGGTTACCATTGGTAACCACATTTTTGGAACATGTTCCCTTGTTAATTAAACTGGAGTGTCTTACTTTTCATAGTAGCAGGTGTATCACTCAACCTTAATTTTTTTTATCAATTTGGGTTTTGCAGAACTGCCTTGTTAGACTTTGTTTTCTGCTAATGCTGTATTCTGCTTGTTTGCTAAATGTTTTATTCCGGTGTCACAATTGTCTCACTTTTTTATTTTTTACTTAAATGATCATTTTATCTGATGATTCTTTGCTAAAATTATATTCTTTATTTTTCGTAGCTCCCTAAATCCAAGCCCCACATCGCCCCCAATTGCCCTATGTTTCTGCTCCCTCAAGTCAATGCCGACATCCTCAACATCCAGGACTCATCTCCAGGAAGGTCAGTTAACATTTTAACTATATTTCTGTCCTTGGTTTAAAATAGTACATACTAAATGAAATGTGCATAGGACAAAACAATTAAAACAAAGGCACAGTGAGGTGTTATGGTTACATGATGCAAAGAAGAAAATCCTCCTAACACCTTTGATTAGAGTGTTCTTATTAAAGTAGTATCACACTAAAATATACATATTGTATGCTCACCTGAAAAATTACACAAGATTTATGTGGCTTGCATCTCGAACAATAGAATGCAAGTACCGAATTTGGATGTAATCAAAGGGCTAGAAAATATTAAGAACCATTTATCAGTACTGACACAGAAAGGTAAAAATATAACAGGCACCAAGAACAATTAGACACAATAAAGAAAGACAGCAATGCAACACTGAGTGCGTGGTGGGAATCTATGCCATATAAAGTATGATCAATGACACATCTCTTTCATTTGGCACCATGAATAATGAATGGGCTTTGTACAGACATAAGTTTTTGCTAAATAAGGAGAAAAAATATCAATTTACTATATTCTTTAGTTTACTTTTAATGCTACAATAAAGAAAACAACACGTTGCACTATAAATACAAATTGTTGTAGCAGTAGTACAGCTTCTGTTTATTTGACTTTATTAAACTTGATTGGAGTAAACTTGTCTGCCATTTTGATTTTATGCTGTCTTAATTCCAGATGACATCTCTACATATTTTGCCATGCCAGATGGCTCTGGCTGACTTTCTGTAATGTCTTATGACCTAAATAAGTAATTCCCTGTAGAGTTCTAACCTGTAGTTTTGGAGTTTGATTTTTACTTCTGGATATGCATGCCAGTGCAGGTACTGTAAATAGTATGTGTCTGTGGTTAGACTTTTGCAATGTGCATCCTGTTAAACACGACTTAAGGTGGCAACTTACATTTAAAAAAAAGTCAGTCATAACAGGGAAACCATTAAAGGACTTTAAAAATGTTCTTTCATCAAGGTTTTCAAGATATTCATATAGGCCAAATGTAACATAAGAAAATAAATACAAATATTTAAAGATTGAATGGACACCATAATTTTTGTATGTGTCTGTGATCAAAAACATTTTTAGACTGTTGGGAAATGGAAACTTATAAATTGTTGTGCAAAATGGTTAACACTTATTGACTACTGTACGTCTATTAGTAGTGTGAGTTGCTGCATGGAATATGTTAGGTTTTTCAGTCAGTTATTTAACAAATACTAGTTGTTATTGACAATGCTAATACATTCAAACCAGTGTTGCAAGTTTGTAAGCCTTAAGCTGGTACACACAATACTGATAAAAGGGTGGCTCATCAGGTTCTTTTTTTCTGTTGTGTTGTGGCCGCCTGAAAATAGACAATCCTGGGTGTCGGTAGTATAGGAGGAAAAGGATTCGAATAAGCCAATAGCAGCAATGGCCACCTGTGAGACCAAAAAATTAATACATACCGAAAATTGAATTCTAGTGCACAAACCATTCTAATTGCATATGGCTACCTCCATAAGGTTGCTACTACAAACAGTCTGCTAAACCTGGATAAATAAATCAATAGTTCAATAAGTTGTCAAATTATTTTAAGCCCAGTCACCACGTCATGGTTGCTTTCTTTAACTGGGTCGTAACCTACTGCCCTCACAGGCAGTACTGGTGTAGCCAGATCTATAGCCAATGACAGACAGCTTCTTTTAATATCATTTCTAGTGTTTTTCAGTTGGATTGTAGACAGATTATCAAAAGACAGTGGTAATAGCAGGGGATGTTATAACACTGTGTAGAATTACCAGTGTTCTCCTTATTTAATATTTTACCAATTAACTAAAGTTACTGTACAAATCTACTGCACAAAGCCAAATGCAAATCTGAAACGGGTTTTCAAAACTATATAATTCCATCATATCATTCCATATCTATGAGGGAACTTTTATTATTTTTTTTTTCATTTGTCCATTTTACAGTATCTGTAGGCTTTGGACAGGCAACAGAAACTACTGCCTGTAGCTTGGATCCAGTTGCTTGCTGGTGTACAGCTGTAAACCTGCCACCCCCTTTCATCACCCATAACAAGCATAAATTGTGAAGGGAAATACAATCATAAAAGGGGGTAGAAAGAAAATTCAGGAATGCACTCTTGGCCTCCTGCCACCCTTTCAGGCCAAAACAAATATGTGAAGTATAGCTTAGTTCATGTCCTTGAAACCTCATCACGGCTTTTGAAGGGTATTACAGTGACTGAAATATACTGAAATCCATCTTGTAATGTCAGAAATTCAGTAAATGAAAAGAATTAACAAGTAGTGAGGTCTGACAGCCTCAACCTTTATTTCTTTGTAGCTGACTTGTGTATGTCAGTTGTGTTGGCTAATTCTTGTAACCACCTAAAGAGTGTTTGGGCCTACATCACTGTCTGCCTGAATGCTGCTATGCATTTCCATCTGTCTGAATAATTTTCAGTATTAGGGACTTATGCAAGTTGTGAAAACACCCTAAAAACAGCTCTGTGGCACCAATAGCAATTCCCAGCTGGGTTGATGCATAGTGCAATCCTCATATTGTTTAACTGGATAAAAGTAAATAACAAGGGTGTTATTCTTATAGGATAATATAATAAATGACAATATAATAAGAATAGAGGCAATTTTCTTAAATCCTTCCTCAAAATGTTTAGGTTTAAGAGGTGTCAGGGTTATATTAAAGGACAGCTACAATATAAATATTTATGTTTAGAAATGAAAAGCTGGAGGCAGGTATTGATTATTCCTACTTCCCCGTATAATTTTGTAAGGAGCACCAGCATGTACAGTTTTCATCTGCCAGGTATTGTCCTGGACTTTCCTATATAAAGGACAATTTACTCGTCTTTTCCCCAACCCATTCCCCAACTGCTCTCTTCTGGGTACTTTACAAGAGTCCTGCAATACTTACTTGAAGACTTCATTGGCGCTAAAGTCCGATCCATCCCACTGTCACTGTCCGTAACAGTCCGCAAGGCAGCCAATGGGAAGACACGCCTCCTTGAACAGTGTCTTCCCATTGGCTGCCTCACAAATTGTCACTCACAGGGGCAGAGAGGTGGATCAGACCACAGTGCAGAAGGAGGAGTCTTCAAGAAAGTATTGTAGGACATCTGTAAAGTAAGAAGGTGAGGGCTTAGCGTTTAGGTCCTCAACCTGGGTGCGAGGGGGAGGTGATGAGGAAGAGTATAATTATCCTTTTAAGATAGTGCTGAAGCCAGGAGGAAGGCTGGGAGAAGCAGTTTCTTTGGCGGACGCTCCTAACAAAACGATATGGGAAATAGGAATTACCTATCCTACCTCACTGCCTCAAGTTACTTTTTTTTTTAATACTGTTCTGTTTTTTCATCTCTTCATTTAATATACATGTTTTGGGGAGGCCAAACCCTCCAAACTGTTATTACCCTGTGTCTATATCAAGATATAAAATGGCATTAATGTTAATTTATGTGTATTTTCCAGCTTACCTAGGAAAGCCAGGCGTTGTATGCATGCAAAGCGGAGCATGACTCAGAGTTTCTTTTTTCTGCTGGCACTGTGTTTGAAATGGTAAGTCAGTAATTCTTTTAATGTGGCTTCATTTTGTTTTATCTATAATGGTTGAAAAGGTTATTTATGGAAGTTAAAGAAACAATTTTCATAAATATATTTTAAAACATGAGGGAAAAGTCACAAACACCCCCTTCCTTTGCGCCTGCCTAGTCATTTTTTGTGTATTAATTCTGAACGGAAATAAGTGAATAAACATCTTTATTGTGGGGATAAGTATTAAAAGATTCATGCTTAAAGTGTTCAAATAATTCATTTAAAATCTCAAATCAACAAAATTATTCTTTAAAGGGCATGTCCACCCCCCAACAAAAATAACCCACTACTGGCCCCACGTGTAGTTTAAATAAATCCTTCCCTATTTCTCTGTCCTTATGGGTCTCCTGCAGTGCTTGTCCAAAGTCCAGGAAACTGAAGAGTCCGTGTGAAAGGTTCTTTGCCCTCCTCGTCCTCTGAGAGGACATTGACATGAACAGGGGAGCCTTTATTAACCCCCCCCCCCCGCTCCCACCCAGATCCATCCTCTGCAGGTTGCACTAGCGTGAAATCATTTAAGTGTATGATATTTCCCCCATGCCAAACCCTAACTGCTGTGCTATTCTTAATAAAAGCAATCAGAACTGTACTTACAGAACTTCCTTCTTGTGCGCTCTCATTGACGGTAGCTGCATCTATGATTGGCTGTGTTAACCAATCACAGACGTGGCTGCCGGTCCGGCCCCCTGCTTGCAAGTTCTGGCAAGCAGGGAGCGGAACAGAGCAACGCGGGGGGCGAAGGCCTGTAAGTACCGTTCAAAATGCTTTTTTAAAGAAATAACAGGGCGGTTGGGGGTGGGGCAGGGGGGAGCTATTCGTATATTAAATAATGATTTTCATGGGGGACATGCCCTTTAACAGAGACACTGATTTTATACATTGGATGGCTTTATTATACTTAAGATATTTACCAAAAATAAAAGAAAAATATTATGTTATTGAGCACGTGGCCGAGGGAAACACACAGTCCCGAGCATTCTCGCTATGATGTTCATAGGAGAGAAAGCTCGGGACTGTGTGTATGCAGATCTTTGAAAGATGACAGACAGGATCTTGCAGATCCTGTCTGTCATCGTTCAGAAATCTGTACTGTGTGTACCCAGCTAAAGTTGCATACACACAGTCCCGAGCGTTCTCCCTATACACATCATAGGGAGAACGCTCGGGACTGTGGTCCCTCGGCCATGGCAGACTCCTGTATAGGGAGTCTAGCGTGGCCGATGGAAATTTTTGGTCTTTCCGAATGAGCGTTCAGCTGACCCGATCGTTTGGCGGTGGCGCTCATTCGGAAAACAAGATAAGCTTTATCGTTACTGTGTGGTACCCAGCTTTAGACTGAGTATACAGTAAAGGAGAATAAATCTAGTGGCCTCACCCCCACCCCAACCCCGCCTTGACATTGTCTAACAAAAACAACAGATTTACTGGCATAATTTACAGGCAATAGATCTTTAAAAACATTTCACAACTATGGTGTATTCAGACATAAAGCAATCATACGGCTATCTTACCTGGCTTTGGAATTGATCTACCAATATGTTAGAGTTTGAACCTTTTTGAAACAAGGAAAGGAGACCAGCTAATGTATTTGTGTTTAAATTGCTTACCAACTACTGTGTATTTCTTCTACCTTATGTCTAACCTGCTCAAATCGGTTCCTATCTTATGAATACTTTTTTGGTCACATTTACCTGATGCTTGACAAAATACTTCCAACGTTAATGAACTTTATATAAGCCTTTGTAGCTGTTGTTTTTTTGTGCCATAACGCCAGCTTTTAGCTGGAGCCGCAGCCGCTATATTAAGTTGATGGACTTGAGTGAGCTACTAAACTGTAGTTTTCTGTAGATTTCTGTTTAAAGATTCCCCATTAGGTTTCAGTTCACAAATCTCTAGTAACCCAGACTTTACCGTTATAAACAACTCTGGGGCATAGTGTTGGCAGGTGAAAATACCTACATCTCTGCAGAACTTAGATTTACCACTAGTAAGTTGGCAAAAGCATAGGAATAAACACACATGGTCTGCAAGCCTAATGCACCACAGGGCTTACAGTTCCAAGAATACTGCACAGTAGAGCTCTCCATTCACACGTACAAAAACTCTTTGAATAATTTGGCTCTTGTTATTGTTTTTATAGAGAAGGATGAAAACTTACTATACTTTTTTCTCCGTGTGTTTGGCATGTTTGGCTGAATGGTGTATTATTATTATTTTTTATATATATTTCATCTGGTTGCTTGTGCAGTCACAAAAAGAACAAGCACCTGATATCAATGCAACTTATACTCACTTCCTCACTCAAGGGTAAAATATTAATTTAGCCACTTCTGTTAGTAACTATTTGTGTCAGCCATGATTATAAAGGGGCAGGGAGAAACTGAGGCAAAATAGTATGTAAACTAACCCAGTGGGGTATATAAATCATGTTCTCATACTAGAATATTTTTCTTACTTGACTGGTCTATTGGACATGATTAAATAAAGAGTGATTGTCTATTCTTTCTCTTTTTTGCACTTCTATTACAAGAATTGTTTTTCATGTTACGTCAGGAGGGGAATACAACCTTCTATTACCGTATGTTATGTTTCTTCATTACCACACTACAGTCTATTACCCTAATTTAAAAAAAATACAGCAAAGTAATGCTAATTATGTTTTGCTGACACTCTGCCAGCTGTTGATAATCTTTGCATGCTTACAGTACATTAATAGTTTTAAAAAAACTAAATTTTTCCGGACTGGCTAATGCTGACAATGCCAGCTGTGCTTACAACTTCACATCTGGATGTTATTTTTCTTAAACTCACATAAGTAGTACATAACGAGGGAGAAAGCCAAACATGTGGTCCCTATGAAATAACAGGCCAATTTATAAACAGATAGCCACTTTCAGATTCTGAATTCCACAGATTCCATTGAAGGATATCTTATTTACTAGAGGCTAACAGCAGACGTCAACTTATTGAAGCAAATTTGGCTTTGAAAGAACCAAGATAGGAAACATGTGGTAGTTTAATGGAGATGTGGCAGTAGCCATAGAGCCTTATTATAGAAAAATTTTAAGGGATAATGCACCCATTACAGTGTAATATAAGGATATTACGCCACAGAGGAGTTGTAAAATCCTGTGTATACAATGTAAAGGGACGCATTATTTCTATAATAGTATCTGATTCCTTCACCCTTTTGCATTTTAAATTCTAGCCTTGCCCATTTCCCACCTTAATTTAAAACACCCCACGCGTTTTAGGATTAAGGTTTGAACTAGTAATGTCAAAACAACAAATCAATTCAATGCAGCTATATATTGACATTTTGACTATTTTGAGCAATAATGAATACAGTAATTCCTGTAGTTAATTGGGGGTTTGATGTCAAGGGGTCAATAAGAATTTAATTATCAGTTCCCTTTGTTCCCTTTTTTCTAGACTCTAATGAAAGACAATAAACATGCTTGGGAAATATGGCTTTATACAGATTATAAGACTGTGTTAGTGCCCCTTAATTAATCTAGAAATTAGTTTTTTTCACTAGCTTTTTCTGACCTGTTTATGTTAAAATGATAAGTATCCATGCATACTTGTTTTCCATTGTTCCCCTGCTCTATCACGGCTTCATTACCATTTGTTAAGCTGATTGTGGATCTGAGGGTCACTTCTTATAATAGTATTAGTAAATAAAAGAAGACAGATAAGCAGAATACTTCCAGTTATGTAGTTTGATGGCTTTTTATGGATCATTTGATATAGCTACTTGTAGGCTTGAATTTTACATGTCAGATAAATGCAGTCTCAGATTGAGAGAATTCAGATACTAAAGTTGCTTTTATGCATCCACTTTCGTTACTAATCTATGCTGTGTTGGCTTTATTGGAATAATAGCTTACAACATACTTTTACAGTTCTTATATGTATAATTCTGGAATTATTCAAACTCCTGTTAATAAATAAACTTGCAAAACCAAAAAATATATATAAAGGACCCAAAGAGGGCCCCAAATACACTATATGGGGCACACGCACTGTTTAACTGCAAAATTGATACATTTCATACACCATACACAATACACTGTGCAAAATACATTGTATGATCAAAGGATATAAACATTAAAAGCAGATACACCAATCGGGGCGTCCCCCAAACCAAAAAGGAAAAAATCAGTGATCCGGAATCCTCCTCTCTACCCATCCCCTTTCATGCAGAGTCCAAGTGTCCAGGATCTGTATAAACAAAAGTACATGCTAGGCTGAAAAAACCTTAAACTGATGTGAGTGCTGTATACTCACGTTCCCCGGTTTAGGCCGTACAGATGGGACTCCACTCTGTCCAGAGATCACGGTCTGCCTTTCTTGCCTCCAGCGTCATGTGGTTCTCTCCGTCCGCTCGCTACATTCCGCTGCTCTTCAACCGTCCGCACGGCCTGTCCCGCACAGGGGTTGGTTCTTGTACAGCTACAGTGTCCGGTCCGGCTTCTTGCTAATGGATCTGGTCCTAAAGGACGGATTCCACCTGCACCTACACGCGTTTCTCCCTCACAAGATTTCCTTATCGGGCTTCCTCAGGGTGCCACGTCACTGCCTCTTTTTGATCCTTTTATCCTCACCTCTTAAAGCAACAAGGTAGCTAAATATATCACTAGGTGACAGAATAGCCATCAAAAGCTGCTGGCTTCGAAAAGTGTTCAATTTCACATGGATCTTAATTATTAGGCTAGGTGGAGAATTTACAATTATTGAAACTTTAGAAACCCTTACTTTGAACTTTTTGAAACACTTTACTACAAATAACAAGCATATGAAATTTTTCATTCATTCAAATGGGGTCACCGTGTTCAAATAAAACATCCATTTAGTTTCCATTTGTAACAATTTCTTGTCCAATTACACCCCAAATATCGAGGTTCACCGTTTGTATTCCACAAATTAACCCTAGGGATTCTGCTTTTATGGGCCTCTACCATATGTTTAGCAACACTACTGCGCTGTACATCCCCCTTTCTGATTGCTCGAATGTGTTCTGCCATATGTACGCATAATTTTTGTGTGTTTTTCCTATATACCTGAACCCACACTCACAAGTAACCAAGTATATCACCTGCGGAGTCTGACATGTTATTAACTCCTTGATTTATACACACTGCCACTGGGATATATTACGCTATCTCTCTTATCATCCATAAAGTCACAATAAGCACATTTCCCGCATTTCCTATTACCACTGATAGGAGTGCGGTTTAGCCAGGTATCCCTGGTTTTAGTGGTTTCACAATAGTGGCTTTGGATAGCCTATCCCTGAGATTGCGTGACCGTTTGGCCGTAACAAGGGTATTTTCCCACCTTATCCCCTATCTCCGTATCCTCTGCCAACAGATACCAATGTTTCGGCAGAATCTATTTGAGTGTGACCCATTCTTGGTTATAGGGGGATATCAATCTGATTTTCTAGTTTGCACATTAACTCGTGACTTTTTCTCAAACAACAATTCGCGTTGGGTGGTTTGTGGATAATAAATAAACTTGTCAGATTTTAAAATTGAGCTGTAGAAATGAAACTATAGAACATAAACGTTGAAAACTAACTGCGACATCTCTGATTGGTCTTCTAATCTGTCAGAAGGTTTTGTATAAAAGCCTCAAACATCACAGCTACCTCTACCTAAGAAAGCCTGTTCCAAACATACAAACACTAATAGGAGCAAAGACTTCACAATTTTTAGATTTCCAATAGAGAAATTGTTTGTGTTATACTTGAGCTTTAAAGGAATAATTACAATGAGCAGGCGAAGAAAAGGGTCATGATGCTTATGTCTAGTTCCCTTTGCTTGTGTAATATTTCTAAAGCCGCAAAGAGATCAACACAAACTGCATAGCAGATATTTGTTCAGTAAAATGGACCTTGTCTCCATTTATCATACTTAAATTCTCATGTGTTTCGTATTTGTCACCTGGGCCATGTGTTAATAGACCAAATGCAAATATGGTCTGGCAGTGAACTAAAACTATATGTAATGTCAGATGGATTTTACCCTATGTAAAAAGCCCATATTAATACTACTTATTGGATCATGTATTGCTGCCAAATAGTTTCAAAACACTTAACTAAGGGCGTAGCATGGGCAGGCAGAAAAAGTAAACACCTGTTAAAGAATAAGCAATTGAGAAAAATGTAAACAACATTACTTTATTTTCTATTCATGATCCACCTCATAACAATTCTGTAAGTCCAAGACGTGAGGAAAAGCAACCCAAACACTCAATGGAGAGGATTATCAAGACCATGGCCATCAACATGAACATAAAATAGATGATTTTCCTTCTCTCTAAGGGTATCCCAAATGCTGTGCTTGAAAAGACACATGGGTACCTCCGATTTTGCAAGTGAATATTTCTGCCACCTAAATTAAATATATATTAATAGAATTGGAATATAATCATGTAGTGTAACTTTGCCCTACAGTAATTATATTCCAATTCTATGATTATATACAATTTAAGTATATAAATACTATTAACTTTCTGGTTATTACATAAGAACCAGCGTTAAAAACATAGGTGTGCCACAGTAGATATTTGCATTCCCAAATGTTCAACAGTCTGAAAAAGTTTTAGAAACACATATACATTATATATGTTCGAATTGCATTGTCATGTAAAGCTAATCTAACTGTATGAAATGCCTTTTAACAATATCTAACACATTTATTAAAGAAAAAAAAGAAAAAATAACATCTGCAGAAAAGTATATTTGGTTGAGCAATCTAGTGCCATCAGTGAGCACAGACAGTAAAGGTCCCACACAGCGAGAACAGACAGTAAAGATCCCATACAGTGAGAACAGACAGTAAAGGTCCCATACAGGGAGAACAGACAGTAAAGGTCTTACAGCGAGAACAGACAGTAAAGGTCCCATACAGCGAGAATAGACAGTAAAGATCCCATACAGCGAGAACAGACAGTAAGGTTCCATACAGCGAGAACAGACATGAAAGGTCCCATACAGTGAGAACAGACAGTAAAGGTCCATACAGTGAGAACAGACGTAAGGTCCCATACAGTGAGAACAGACAGTAAAGGTCCCACACCGCGAGAACAGACAGTAAAGGTCCCAAACAGTGAAACAGACAGTAAAGGTCTCACACAGTGAGAACAGACAGGGAAGGTTCCATTCAATGATCACAGACCGTAAAGGTTCCATACAGTGAGAACGACAGTAAAGTTCCCATACAGTGAGAATAGACCGTAAAGGTCCATACAGTGAGAACAGACCGTAAAGTGCCATACAGTGAGAATAGACAGTAAAGCTCCCATAAAGTGAAAACAACAGTAAAGGTCACAGTGAGAACAGACAGTAAAGGTCCATAAATATTCTATCCTTTATCTCGCACATTTTTTTTTTTTTTTACTGGCTTGGCTGCGCCTCTCTTAATGTGCCGCCTGAGGTTTTTGCCTCACATAATTAGAGGGCGGCCCTGATCTGCATTTGGGCGATCCATCAACAGCCACAATCTGAACGGTCTGCATGCAGTTCATCATGAGCATGTTGGGGGCAACAACATTGTTGCATATGTTGCTGGCTTATGGCATAGAAAAGCCTGTTCTGTGTATAGGCAACAAACAGTGTTTTTGGCTAGACTTCTTTAGAAGGACCAATTAATTACCATTAGGAAGCATGGTGGATCAGTGGTAGCACTGATGCCTTGCAGCGCTGAAGTCCTGAGTTTGATTCCACCCTTAGGGGCATATTTATAAAAAAGGGAAATTAGTGGGAAAAAATTACCGCCGCACACGCGGCCGCGAAAATAGCGCTATTGCCATGTTTATAACGGCGAGTGCCATTGCCGCGTATGTATCACGGCCGCGATGTGTTGCGGTAATTTTAAATCCTTAAAATCTTAAAATCCCTTCCCGACGCTCTGCTAAGGGGGCGGGGCATACGCCCACCCAGCCCACAACCCCCGCGGCGGCGGAGACCACCCGCCAGCACCCTCCCAACCCCACTCGCGGCAATCTCAGAACAGGAGGCTAGGAGGGGCTGCCGGGAAGGGGCCAAGCAGGTGGTGGCGACCACCCGCGGCACACCCTCCCCAGGAATCCCTCCAAGTAAGGCCCTTGCGGCAATGACAAGTGCCTTTGGCGGGGTCACCCAGTGTGCGGCTCTTAAAAGAGCCCTTGGGCGCGTTTCTTTCTTCCAGTCCGGTGACACCAAGCTCCATGAGGCCGCCGACCCCCGAGAGGTACCCCTGCGGCCATCAGGGGTACCCCCGGCGGGCGCCGGCGACCTCAACGAGGCGAGTTGCCGGCGTCTTGATCCGACACGACGTCTTCGGGCTGGCGACACCAACCCCACTCAGGTCGCCGATGCCAGGCACCGCCGGCCTCAGCAGAGCCGATGTTGCCAGCCGTTCTTTCTTCTATCTTCAGCCATCTACTGCGATGGCATCTGAGTTCCGCAGCGGAGTGCACCCTTTATATAGGTTTGCAGAAAACCCTAATCCATTTCTGATTGGTCAATTTTTTAATGCTTGGTTTACATGCTTTACATAACCAACAGATTTCAGAACTTTCAGAAATCTGATTGGTTAATGTAAAGCATGTAAAACAAGCATTAAAAAAGAAAGTAGACTGGAAGAAGAAGATGCCGCCCAAGGGCTCTTTTAAGGCCGCACACTGGGGTGGTGACCCCGCCAAGGGCGGGGAGGGGGGGGTCCCGGTTCGCGCTGCGGGACCCCTTAAGCCCCAAAAGGCCCTTCTCAGGGCCCGCTGGAGGGTTGTCCACCCCTCCCAGCGGATCCCTCTTCCCCCTCCCGGGAGCGGCTGGGTGGGGCTTGGAGGGTTGCTGGGGAGGGGGTGGCGGCGGGTGGTCGCGACCACCTGCTGCGGCCCCTTCCCGGCAGCCCCTCCTGCCTCCTGTTCCGGGTAGAGTTGGAGGGTTGGGAGGGGCTGCTGGGAGCGGCGGGGGGATGTGGGTTGCCTCCCGGGGCGGGTGGACCACCCGCCGCGGGTTGTGCCATCCCCGCCACAGGGAGGCTAGTATCGGCTGTTTGCCATTTCAAGGTGGCAAAGTAAAAACAGCCGATACTAGCAGTGCGAAACACTACCGCCGCTTTATAAAATAGAAGCGGCGGTAACAGTTAAGTATCGCCGCGAAGTTAACGCTTCGTAACTTACGCGGCCATTTTCGGACATTAATAAGTGCGCGTTAAACGCAATTAATGCGTTAATGTCAGGGAAAACGGCCGCGAAAACTTAACGAAGCTTTATAAATATGTCCCTTAGACTCATCTGCAAGACGTTTGATGTTCTCCCAGTGCTTGGTGGGTTTCTCCAGGCACTCGGTTCCCCCACAAAGACATACTAATAAGTTGTATGTGTCAAAAAATGTGCTTGAGTCTGACAATGCTGTGTTCTAAATGGATGAAAAGGTCAAAGTATCAGAACATGTTTAGCTACACAACAGGTTCGACAATGGCAATGCAAATCTTTTAGTAAGGTTCTTACCATATATAAGTAATGTGTTAGTGAATAGTCATCATGGGAAAAACATGAATGAATGGAGATTCATCCCAATAGTTTGTATTATTTTATTTTTTTAATGGATTGTACTAGATATTAATTCAGATCAATCATATTAAAGCTATTATTAGATTACCCAGGATCCTGGAGCAGTGCAGCATCAACATCTGGAATAGAATGGAAGGTTTCTCCACCCTTTAACATTGTGAGCCAGAAAGAAATAGTACAATTCCATAGTTAGACTTTGTACATGCTGCTGGCATTAAGTGTTAATCTTCTGGCACATCTGTCTCAAATATTTTGTTGCTGTAATAGTTTTGAAATTTTGGGAATATAATTTCATTTCAATAAATGCTAACAAGAAGTTTGTCATTGCTACAGCTATATGACTTTGCACTGTATATGTTAAAGACACATGGCTGACCAACTATACAGGGAGATTCAATAAAAGTTCTTATCATTTAAAATGGTGCTACTTTTGCCCCAACCAATCAGATGTTAGCTTTCAAATGTTAAATAAGAAGATCTGATTGGTTGGGGCAAAATTACCGTATATACTCGAGTATAGTCGAGGTTTTCAGGCTGTGAAAACAGCCTGAAAACTGAACCTCGACTTATACTCGAGTCAGTCACTTACTGGTGAAGGAATCCGGCTGCCGCGTCCACTGATGGTCGCATCCACTGACTCACGACTCGGCGCCGGGAAATTAGACAGGCGCGAGTCGTGACATCAGTGGATGCGACATCAGTGGACGCGGCAGTCGGATTCCTCCATCTCGCGGCAGCCGGATTCCTCCATCAAGATGTCGGCGGCCCGGACTCTCCTGCAAAGGTAAGGCATTTGTAGTAGTGTAGTGTAGTGGCAGGGTGAGAAGAGGGGTGCGGGAGTAGTGTTAGTGTACTGTGTAGTGTAGTGTAGTGTAGTGGCAGGGTGGGGAGAGATGGGTCAGGGAGTAGTGTAGTGTACGTGTAGTAGTGTAGTAGTGGCAGGGTGAGAAGATGGGTGCAGGAGAGAGTAGTGTAGTGTAGTGTAGTGTGTAGTGTAGTGGCAGGGTGAGAAGATGGGTGCGGAGAGTAGTAGTGTAGTGACTGTTAGTAGTGTAGTGTAGTGGCAGGGTGAGAAGATGGGTGCAGGAGTGTGTGTGTACATGTAGTAGTGTAGTGTAGTGTAGTGAGGGTGAGAAGATGGGTGCAGGGAGTAGTGTAGTGTACTGTAGTTCCCTGCACCCATCTTCTCACCCTGCCACTACACTACACTACACTACACTACACTACTCCCTGCACCCATCTTCTCACCCTGCCACTACACTACACTACACTACTACAGTACACTACACTACTCCCTGCACCCATCTTCTCACCCTGCCACTACACTACACTACTACTAATGCCTTACCTTTGCAGGAGAGTCCGGGCCGCCGACATCTTGATGGAGGAATCCGGCTGCCGCGAGATGGAGGAATCCGGGTTGAGATTGGCCTAGAATTTCGCATTGTGTTGGGCACCCGAAGTTTACATATTTGCGGTAAACTTAAAATGGGTCAGGTTAGAAAGTGAGGGTGCGGGTCTGTTGATTTTGGCTGAAGGTTTGGTGGATCTTTAGAAAAGCCGGGTACTTGCTAAGTTAGAAAATAAATGTCACAAATATTTACGTAAACTTTCTCCCACTTTGCATTATTCTTGCTAATAAAAAAGATATGAATCCTGACAAGCCCAAGGGTCATTTAGAAATGGGTACATTATTTTTCTAATATGGCCACAATGCCGCATGTTCTAACCCCAGTGACAATCTACCTACTTTTTGGGTTTGTTTTTTCTTAGTATGTAAAATGGGGTTAATATATAAAAAAAGTTTGGGGTAAATTGCATAATTATGACTTTTTTTAAGGGATCTTTGTGGTTCCATCTATTAAAAACATAATGTCTATTAAATTTTTTTTTACAATTTAGAATGCAAAATAAAATACGCTAACTGAAAATGTTGTAGTGCAAGAATGTTAAATAATATGGTGGCTTACCCTGGGGAATGGTCAGTATGGAGCTCCAAGTCCCTTGCACTTCAACTAATGGAAAAAAAAACAAAAGCTTATGGATGCATTGGTCACACAAATTACTTTACTGAAGCATCACTGGTGTTCTGGCTGGCTTTCCACTGGTGCACTTATTGAACCCTGTCATGCCATTTACTAATTAAAAGCTGTTGACAAGTAAGGATGAGGATTCCTTGAGGAAGCAAAGAAGCTGATCCGTAAATCAGAATTAGCATACCACTTATTTTAATCACCCTTTTGGATTTGTAGCAACAAATTTTAATCTCAGGCATTGGACAAGATACATCACATAAAATTAATTATATAGGTGAGTTAAAAATGCATTTTGGATTGTTCAAATATCAATCATCTTTTGATAAAGGAAAGCTCGTCGGTACATTTAACAAGCTGTAAGAAGTAAATTCAGCAAAAAAAAAAAAAAGAAAAGAAATTCAATCAATATTGCACAAATTATGAATTTCGGCCTGAAAGCAAGATAAGATTTCCATTAACCTCACAAGTAGGCGTATACGTAGTGTCCTTCCAAAAATGACGATTCACTTATACACATTGTGTAAGAAATGTGGTACACTTTGGAAGTTGATTATATTTAATTTAAACAGATTATATTAAAGGGGAACTGTGAGTCTCCAAACAAGTTGAGTGTAAATGAAAGGACAGTTTATACCTTTAAAAAACGAGCCATCAACCACTTCTCCACGTGCTCAAAAGCCCAAAGATATGTAAAGAAATGACGACCAGAAAGTTAAAGGGTGGGGGCTGACTGTGACATTTCCTAAGTTCTCCTGCATAGGCCGCGGGCGAGCACAGCCTGAGGACTCCCTCCAGTGTGTGAGGGGACAGGAAGTCCATCCCTCTCTCTGCTGTGATGGAAATGAAAACCTGCAGATGCAGAGAAGTAAGGGAATCTATAAGCCCTTCTCATTTCACTATGTGAAAAAACGCCTTTCAGCAGAGTGGCCACAGCATCGTGAGCGGGTGGGGCTTAGGCACCGACGAGTGGGGCGGGGCCACATGGGGCTGAAGGGATGGGCCAAGGGGGGCCTGCAACTGGAGGGGGACCATGGGGTCGATGCTGGAGGGGACCAGGGGGGCTGCAAGGGGGGGAAACAGGGGCAGACGAACTGACAGGTTTCAGAGCAGGAAGTGCAGGTGAAGCAGGAAGGAAGGACATGTGGATGCTGCTGCCCATATCACACACCAAAAATGAAAATCTTCAAAAAAACTATGTAAAATAAACAATGGAAAATAATGGCAAAAATCCAGTCTTCAGGAGGCACATCCTATCATTTTACACTAGTCATTTTGGACCACGTTCCTCTTTAAAATACATTCTAGTGATTCCTTATCACAGAACTTTCCGAACTTAATGTACCAAAATGCAATAGAAAAATGACTATTCGGTTATTCACATGTAGGTATCAGATGCACATTAAACGCCATTGTGGGTTTAAATATAGTAATATGAAAAATTATGAGAGGAATAGCAGGCAGTCTGCGCATTCTACTATTACCATATACAGATTTTTTTATTGTTATGGGTGTCTGAGATTGAAGTGGGATTACTTAGGGAGTATTTCACAGGCTACATGCACAGTGCCTGACTCTGATTGGCCTGCAGCAAGAAGCCTGTACATTGCCAGTCCTCCTAACGAGCAAAATGACGGGTAATAGAGATGTTTGGGGGGAGGTCGGCTCTCCGCCACAATGGCATTTGCGGTCCAGACATCTTTCTTTAAGCTGCAACTATTCAATATAGTAATTTTATATATATCATTTATGATAGTTATATATCGTTTGAATATAGCTTGTTAGTTATTCTTAGAAAAAAAAAAATCTTAAATCTAAAGTTGCCAATAAGTACAGGTAAGTGATATATTCTTGTAACTAACATAGTTGTTTCCAGTACACTCACATGTGACCCACACCCTGATTGTACAGATTAGTCTCTATCCGATGTCTCTAACCCATATTTATTACGGCCAGGTGAATTGCATACACCTCCGGGGAAATACAAAGAGTCAGCGGGTCTAACTTTTTTTAAATTATTATTCGTCCTAGAAAAGATAAAAGTTATTGTGTCCCTGTAACACCCTTGCATGTTATGTGGTGCGTTCACCTGTTAAGCACTTGTTTTATGGGAGCTGACCTCTGGTATCACAGGTAGTTTACTCACCCCCCACAGCACAACAACAAAGGGAAAGGGGAGACCATAGCTTGGGGTATGTTGTGAATGTGCTCGGTCTATTGGGACAATGTTTGGATGGAGACTTTTAGCCCCCCTTAAGTACGTTATGCAGTATTATATGTGGAATTATATGATCTATAGCAATGTGGTTTTACATTATACCATGTGGTCAAATATCAGGTACAATATATAGTACAAAATTACACTTTTAAAATCTCACAGCACGTACACAAAACAGTACAATTTAGCATCTAGTAAACTCTGCAATTAACCTCTTGTGGGTGCCTTTGTGGAAAACACTTCTATTTTCACAAAATGAACAAAGGGTTTTTACATCAGGTTCCGGTGCTGTTAGTATAAAATGCAAGGCCCCTGAAATTCACCATTTTACCCCATTTGTGGGATATTAAATCTCCTGTAAATGGTTTCACATTTACATTATACTCCCCAAACTGCTCCGAGGATTAATTTCAAATACATAGTCCCATTTTTTCATTATTTGGCCCTACTAGCAGGGACCTTTTTTTTTATGTTTTGATCTTTGTTGTATTGCTGTCTAGTTTTTTTTTTTTTGGTTTTTTGGTAATGGATGGACTGAATTAAATGGCCCTAGCTGTTGTACATTACTTTGCACTGGTGGGTTATTATTGCTAATGATATAATGTGTTTTCTAGGTAAACTGTTCATTCTTTTTGCGTTTCTTCTGAACCCCAAAAAACTATAATTAGAAAAGTGACTAGTTATAAAAAGCGATCATGGTTGACACTGGGAGAGTCATAACTGGAGGTACCAGGGTTATTTAGACGCTGTGAAAAACCGAACGGTCACAGAGCAGTTAAATGTGTCTTTGAGGAAAAAAAAAACAAAAAAAACAAAAAAAAATAACTAAAAAAATTAACCAGATAATTAGCTCAGGAAGTAAATCAATGTGCAATTGTTTGGAGGTGAAACCCATGATATATTCTGTTATTTTGTCTATATGTCGAAAACCTGGGAAGGCAAAGCTTTTAACATGGTCTGACGCTAATAAACTTTTTTTTATTAATACAGAGTTGCTAGGGTAGAAAGGACCAAAATGCTTTGTGTGCCACATGCGATATGTTACACGACACGCGACAACTTCTGGACCCAGTGAAAAAACTAACGTTGCTTTTCTTGTTGTTTTGTTTATGCTCTGTATGACCATGAAAATGGGAAGAGAACACTTGGTAACTCCCACAGCACATTGTGATATGTGCACTGGTACTCTCTTTCAGTAAAAAAAAAACTATGTGTAAAAGAAAAATTTTTGTGTTATGAACATCGGAACTTCATTACAGAGTGCTGTTTATGCATTTATTTTTCCTATAGTCTAGAAACGGCGGATTATACGCCTTTCCAGCTGCTATCTTGAAATAAAACAGACAATAAACCTTTAACTAATGCAAGCCCAGCAAATTTAATAGATAGGTTCCATTGAACATCGTTAAATTGAGGATGTTGAATCCTCCATTTCCCCCAGTAAAAATTTAGTTTAGTCTATACCTCCCCATTTTTTAGTTTAATTTGTAAGTAGCCAAGAAAGCGATGCATCTTTATTTTGTTTGCTTGGATTAGCAATATAAACAAAAAAGGAATATTTCTGTGCAAAACTATGAAAAACCTAAAGCTGGAAGGTAGGTTTGTGCTTGTTTGATTGAGGGCTCCCAGAAATTTCCATTTTATTCAGCTTACTATAAGTTGGTTTAATAGTGAAACTAAGCTCACGCCGACCTTGTTAAGCTGCTTGAACTATGGCCCTCATAGTAAAAAAAACATGAGGATCTGAAAAAAAAAAAAGAATTGTGGCTCGCATAAAGATGGCCTAGGCATAAGATGATTGCTTCAGTGTGCTTTCTGGTTTTAAAAGCATGTCCAGCATAAAAAAAACTTTATAGTCTTGTAGAGCACCCCCCCCAAAACCCCATTTTCACATTATGCATATTGCCAAAGCTGCCCTCTGAAGGGACTTGCCGACAGGTGACCCGGTCCCTCGCGGTTCTCCTTGCTCTGCAGTGCTTCTTCTGCTTCTTTTACATCAAGCCCAATTACCAGACAGCCACAACCAGGAGGTAGGAGAGGATGTCAGCGCAGAGACCTCACTGCTTCTGTTTTGCCTTGAAAGAGCTTTAAACAGGAACAGGGGGCGGCGCCAAGGCCGGAGGTCAGGTAAGTTAAGTCAGATGAATAGTTTGCAAATTCTACAGATATGCAAAAATCAGGGTTAGCAATAAGTCTAAAAAGTTTGGGTCAGTGAGATGTAAAAAAATGCACCATTTTAATTTACAGGACAATAGTGGTGTTTATTGGATTCAAGGATAAGGATCTGAATTTGCAATAAATATAAACTTATATTTATTTTAGCCTGTATATTGTAAAGCTACAACAGGAAAAACTGCATTAGGGTACATTCTTATGTGGCTTCCCACATGAAGTCAAGCCCTACAAGTGTTCATTTGCGAGTTTTATTTAGCTAGGACGGTTTTTTTGAGGATGATTTACAGCACTGAAAGCATTCCAGCTTGTTTGCTTATGCTACATTGTGTTACTGGTAAAATGGGCAGTCAGTTGAGTATATATGGTTAAAGTGCCAAAAACTAAAGCAAATATTACAGGCATGCAGCTAATAGAAATGCATCCATATGGCGGTTGGCACAGGACTTCGGTTAGTGTTGTAGGAATCTGGAATCTTTAATCCCCTCCTAACAATTAAGATGTGCAGTTGCTTAGTAGGCCTTTACCACAATGACACATTAAACTAAGATTCTTTCAGAAATGGCTGGCAGTTTTACTAAGCAGAAACCAGGGGGGTTATGTATTTAGGGAACATTCTACTGAATTGAGTTACAGGTGACGAGTCCTTATGTTGGGTTGGGGGGGTGCTGTTTTTGCACAGAAATTGAATTTCCTTTTCTTGTTTCATTAACCAGAAATTTGAAATAACATAACAATAAGCATACTGGTTCATTTTGTAAGAAACAATCTGATTCAGTGAGCGAGATAGGCTAAATATGATACAAAAAAGAATGAAAGAAAAAAACAATAAATAATATAAGATATTACTTGCATTACAAAAATATACATCCTGAAGTCAATTTGGCCAATTATTCTAAGTGGTGGTGTGTGGTGGGTGTGTGTGTGTGTGGGGGGGGGGGGGGTGGGTATACCCAGTGGTGCTTGCTTGCATATGTACAGTTGTATCCATTCAGCGAGCTTTGGCTTGGTTTCTGCCCATGTATAGAGACTTTCATGGAGATATAAGAGCATAATATTGTACCACTATCTTGGAGAAAATATGTAATTAAATAAATATTTTGAGGGCCGCGTCTACATGAGGGGTTTGTCCCAACTTACTATCCCCATTTGGGTAATTTTGCTTTTTTTCCAACCCAAAATATCTAGGATGTAACTTATGCCTAGTTATTACTAGAAACAAAATTACAGTAGACCTTTCAACTCAGTGGACGAAGTACTGACTAGTGCCGGAAAAAGTTAAATCTTAAAGGGCCTGTCCACCCCAAAACTAAAATTAACCCACTGCTGGCCCCACTGTGTAGTGTTATTACACTTTCCTTTCTCTCGGGCTCCTTATGGTTGCCTGCATTTCCTATTCAAAGTCAGAGGAAAGTGAAGAGAGAAGAGTAGGAGCGGTCTCTATGCTGAAAAGGTTTTGCCCTTTCCTGTCCTTGGGAGGAATTCAGTCTATACAGGGGAGTCCTTTCCCCCCCTCCCTCCCAACCTTTCAACATCACTCCATGCGCATTGAGCGGATTAGAAAAATAAATCTTTATGTAGTGTAGCTACCCCCTCCCAACCTAACCATACGATTATTTTAAAAAAAGGAAAACTTACTTGTATGGCGGTTCCTTCTGCTATTTCCAATTAGCCGGCAGCGAGAACCTTAGAGGTCATGGCAGCGGGACACGCATGCATGTAAAGTAAGATCTGGATTGTTTTTTTGATATACCATGCAGTTTCGGTTTGGGAGGGGATAGCTACCACTACAGAAAATAGCTTTTTTTAGGTGACATACCCTTTAAACACAAAAACTATTCTGTAAAATACTTGACTCAGGTTTTTCTACCTATATTAGATGATTAAATTGTCCCAGTTTGAAGCAGGTGATGTATATTGCTCACATCGCCTAAATAATCAGCAATAATATGTCTGTTGCAAACCTTCATAAAACTCTTTCGGGAGATCCAATAAAGTCTTAAATGTTGCCCCACAACCAATCAGATATTATTTAACATTTGAAAAATAAAAACTTAGCACTTATTAGAAATTAGAAATTTAATTGAATCTCTGTTTGTTTATTCATAGTTTTGGCAGCCCATTTATGATTTTCTATGCAAGTGAAATCCCTAATACCTTATGAAAAAGATTGCTGGAACACATTGCAGATGGGTTTCAATGGATGGTCACTTTGTGCAGGCAATGTGGCTTAGCTAAAAGCTAGGTACAGTGGAAGATCCACCACCATCCATTACGGGCTGAGAGAGAATCGGTTTGTGTAAATATGGATGATCAATCCGTTGTAGTTGAGGATCCACAGGTTTTCCAGTTTGGTCAGAAAATCATGTTGAAGATAGGGATTGAAAACATCTAGAACAAAATACTAGAGACAGACTTACCTTGGATTAGCAAAGCACATTTATTCACTTCGGGCAAAAACCTCTTTCCTTTATGTCTGCTGTGCTGTTAAACAGGATCTTTATAGGCACACACACTATCCCGCTGCCTTTTTTTGTTTAGGTTATGTTGTTGTTATTATTATTATATGTGATTTATATAGCACACAACTTTATAGCTGTCCAAGCTTTATAATACATGCATACGTGATATCAGGCCCTGCCCTGAAAGAGCTTATAATCTAAGCATAATTTTATTTGACACATTTAAACCTATCAGTATGTCTTAATGCTGTGGGTGTTGAAAACGGAAAGCCCGGGGAACCAAAGCAAGCAAGGGGAGAACATACAAACTCCTTGCAGATGTGTCCAAGGGTGGATTCAAACTCAGGATTCAAGTGCTGTAGAGAATTTAGTTTTAAAGATTTTAGCTTTCTTTAACTAAACCACCCATATGATCCATCTTTTTAAAACAGCACAAGGATTATCAAATCAAACAATGACAAGTAGCAAACCAAAAAAACACTAATGATTAAATAAAATATTTGCACTTTGTATTATGCACTTTATCCTTGTAGTAAACATGTATGTTTTCCTATTTATATTAATGCAAACGTAAGCGCCACGGAAGATGTTGGTGCTATATAAAATCCACAATAATAATAATTAATATATATTTTTAATATATATATTGTGAGTAAACACATTCCTTACATACAGTAGGGTCAATAAACAGTACACATTAATGTCAAAAAAGCAGCCTTTTTATTACTCTATTCTTGTATTTAAGCTACTATAACTTCAATCTATTACAGTGCCTTGATTCAATGTAATAGTATCTGCTTGCTACAATGTAGGTAGGTTACCATTGCCTTGTTGTTATTGAGGACCTGTAGACACTACCCTCACTGGCACATTAAAGCAACTCGTGTTAACACCCACATTGGGTAAGTGCCTATTAAATTATTGTTGGTGGGAATTCAACAATTATTAGTAATACCTTAAAGCTTTCATAAAAAGAACATAAATATAACTTAAAAGTTTGCAATGTTTCCAGAGGACGAGCAGACCTGACTAGCTTAATAGAAAAACTGATTATATGTGGCTGTAAAAAAAAAAATGCTATGGAAATCGTATGTCACTACTGTTCACCATGGTTAGGCCAAAACAGAGATCATGACAGCAAGTTAAGTGTGCATTGCATGAAGAAAGTCCCTTCCATAATTCTTTCGGTTTATAGTTACTTATAAGGCAAACATTGTATTTTGAAGAAAATATAAAGTTGGCAAACTGTCATCAGGAAGAGTGCCAATGATTTTAGTAGAAAAATAAAGGGAAACTGAAACTTTTAATGTATTTTGCCAGATTGAAACCAAAAAATATATATATGGTCTGTTTTTTTTTTCACAAGGTAAGTTTTTGCGTGTACCTTTCCAAAGCAATGGCATGTGAGATACTTTGAGAGATAATGCAGCAGGTGTGCCTCCTTATATGTCTGGTTCTGTGATATCAGTAATGGCATTGCGTATTTTACCAATGATTCCGTTTGCAGTAAGTCATGACTGAGGTGCTGTTATCAACATTCCATAGAAGGGAACTTATTACCCATTAAAACTTTTTGAAATCATATGAGAGAACTCCTGTCAGTAACCAGTAAGACACTAGATAGTATCATGGTGTTATTCATACATTATATTAATGCTGTTGTGTGTTTCCGTGGGATGCATGTGTTATCCTTTAGTCAGCTAAAAACAAACGGGGATGTGACCTACTTTTCATTAGGGACTTTGAACAACTTGAGATTGGGTATGTAATTGTTAATAAAGCTCCCTGGCTAGCATTGTAAACCAAATGTTGTTCAAGGAAGGTCTGTCATGTTATTTAGTACACTACATTGAGTAAGTAACAGTTGGTAATTGACTCAGGATTGAATGGCCATGGAACATAGAATTGCTATTCTGTGTTAAAATTAGGGGACTTCTTTCAACCAGTTCGTTGTTGGTTCATTTAATTTGCCATAACAATGAGGCATTACCCTCCTAAAAGCTAAAAAAAAGTCGAATTAAAAATAAAAATATTTTTTATTTAAAATTTGACTAGCAAAAATGTATAAGGGCGAATTGTAATGTGACAAGTGTAAGCTTGTGTAGTTTTTGAGGATGCTTGCATATGTTTATTGAAAGTGCATTCATATTTTTGCATGTATTTAATCCAGGGATATTCCAGTGCCACTGCACAGTCTGGAAGGAATTTTTTTCCCCTCATAATTCGGTGGGAGGTTTTGTTTACCTTATCTGGATGAACAGTTAGGCAGGAAATGTGGGGTTATGGCTGAATAGGTGGAACTGGATTGATGTATGTCTTATTCAAATGTATATATGCAACTGTGCATGGCACTTAAACATTATGGTTTGTTTATTATTACACATATTATGTTAATTGTGCTACTTTCAGTTAATGCATTCGGAAGCATGTTCCAGTCCGAAGATAGAGGCCGTAAACTTCAGAGGCTCTGACAAGTAGCATGTAATTCATGCTGAACATTCAGTGTGTTTCTATGTGCATGATGATTGGAATATAGATGTATTGGTATGGCTTTAAGTAATTTGGGATTGCCTGACACTTTAGGTGATGTCAGTATGTGTGCCTTCACATAAAGTAAAGGTGGCCATACATTATGAACGATAATGGGCTAATTCCAACATTCCACAACGGGGATTTAACCCATTATCAGTCAAGTGTAGGGGCCTTTCCCGGCTGAACATAGTGCCGACGAACGACCGTAGTCGCCACTGGGGTCGGTCGGGAAAGAGGAAAATTCCATCGGCCGGCGTTATAGTCTCCTTTACTTTAGGCAAAGGGAGTCCAATCGATAGTTTACAGTATGGCCATATGACCGACGAATCCCATAACGCGTATGGGGATCAGTAGTTTACATGTGTGGCGGTTCCCGACACAATTGTGCCGACAGATTCCAATGTATCTGTTCGGCAATTGTGATGGAATTTGGCATGTGTATGGCACCTTTCACAAAAGTGCCTCAATCAATTAATAAAATCACTTTTATTTTAACAGACTGCCGGCAGGTACGCAAATCCTGTCTTAAAGTCTTGATAAACTAAAACTGGGCCAAATGGACTTAAAACATGTTTTAGTGAAATCCAATTATTCAGGGTATTCAGTAAAAGTTCTTATCGTTTAAAATGGTCTACGTTGCCCATAACCAATCAGATGTCTAGCTTCAATGTTAAATAATATCTGATTGGTTGGGGCAAAATTAGCAAAAGTTGGAACGATACGAACGTTTATTGAATCTCCCTTGTAGTGTGTTCTGTCTTGCAAATTTCTATCAGAAAAAAAGGGTGTGTTAAAGGGATGTCACCCTTAAAATTTTTTTAATATAGTATTACCCATGTCCCCCCGGCCCAACCGCTATTGTTTTTACTCTTAGAAGAAAGTGCCCCAAATCTACTTACCTCCACCTCTTTCCCCCGCCGCGCTGCCGGCCCTCTGCTGGTGAGAAATGCAAGCAGAGGGGCGGGGAACAGAGTTGTGTCTGTGATTGGGCTGAGCGGGCAGCCAATACGACGCGGCTGACGGTAAGTCAGGGAGGATAAGTAATGTTCGGGGCACTTCTAAATAAAAATGTAGCGGTTGGGGCTGGGGGGACAGGGGGGAATCTATATCTAAAGGGATTTAGGGCTAGGGGGAGGGAATCTGCAGGGACGGGGAGGGGGGGAGAAGGGCTGAAGTTACGCATGCCAAACTTCTCCCGGGAAGAGGACAGTGGCAGCGGACTATATGGACTCTGCTATCCTCCTGGTGGCAGTTTTTGGACTTGGGGGGGGGGGGGGACTACAGGGCGAAACCATATGGAGCTGGGAGTGTGAGGTAAGGATAAACTACACTAATGATGGGGCCAGTAGTTGGGGGATATAGTTTTGGGGGTGGTGTGAACATGCCCTTTAAGAAAGTACCAGTGTGTAAATAAGGTGCAGAAAGACTCATTTATTCTCTCTCATTGCAATTTCAATTTTTTTGTTATAAAAGGAAAAGTGAAAAACAGTTGTTGTCTATTGTCAAAATCTGTTCCTATAAATATAAAAAAGAGCTCAAATGTGGAGATTACTCTTTACTTAAAATTATGGTCAATCAATGAAAAAGATATGTCATTTGACTAGTTCATTGGCCCAAAGATTTGCCTTTCCCATGGTCATTAATATACAGTCTTCAGAATTTTTTTCATATTTACTTTATTGTTTTTCAGTATATCAATATTTCTATGCTAATGTGTGTGTAAAGAGATACTTGTTTGGGATGTGTAGGCCTTCTTCAACTTGCACACTACCTCTGCTGTCTATCGGAACTAAATTAGCACAATATATGTCTTTGTATTATATTAGTACCTCGTATTAAGTATGACCAAGGTATATTAACATACAGCCACGGGCATTGTGTCAAAACTGATTAATGTTCTCTGAGCTCAAAAGCACTTGGGTTGTAATAAGGTCAAACTGAACACAATTGCACCGAGAGAAATTAAACCAGGGGGAAGGGACACATAAACTAAGGTATGCTATATCACACTATAAAAAATGGGGGACTAAACCAGTCTTACACACATTTTTCTTGTGAATATATTCTTTTGACTAGCAAACTTTACAACAAATTCGTTCTAAACTTTAGAGTTCATCATCCCCCATTAATACATTTTTTTTATTATAATGACCAATGCATTTAAATGGCACTTCTTATAGTGAAAAAAAACACATTGGCCCTTTAGCAAAGTTAATTCATGTATACTTATGCTGCCTTAATCCATATCACTGTCAGTGGACGTTGTTTATTCATCGGGTGTTCAGATCTCTGATGCAGCACTCCCCCTCTTCCCCCCTCCCCTCATGTTACCTCCTCCATGTCTCAAACTCCAGGCTAACCGACAAGCTCTATCATGTGCGTGGAGGAGTTAAAAGTTCAAACATCCTGCAAAAAAAAACCACACACGGGCGCACAGTGGCCAATAAAAGCAACTGTCTGGAGGAAAGGAAGAAGAAGAACAGTACGTGTATGATCTCTCACTTTGTGACCCATCACAATCAGTTAAAGCTATAAGAAGGGGGGTCAAAGTGCAGCATTATAGTCTACCATCAAGCTACCATCTCTCCCCCTGATAATGCTCTTAACCTCTATGTTTTTACAGAGCAGGGAGGGGGGATACGTCACAGGGATTGATTGGACAGCCAAGTAGGAGTAGAGGAAGCAAAGGTATTCTTCTAATGGTTTGTATCTCCGGACAGAGAGTGAATCTGAAAAAGTGAATAAGACACTGGTTTGTGGGGATGATGGGGAATTATAGAACACATGGAAAGAAAGAAAAAAAAAAAGTTATTTTCCACATTAGATGTCCTTTAAATTCAATTACTAATATTAATTTAAGTAATTGGGAAAATAAATGTCTACAATGTTAATACAGTTCAGTGTGAATTGACAAATTTAATTAATGAAATAATTAGTGATAATTTAAAGGTAGTTTAAGTCAGGATGTTTGAATCTTGTCTTACCAATAATCATGGTGCAAGCTGCAAAAGTCCTAGCTATGTAGATTAGTTCATGAGAATGTATAGTGTTGATTCCGTATCTTATAACATAATGTTAACATAATGTCAGATTATAGTGGGTTTATAGTAAGTTGGCCGAGTTCTGGTATGTATTTATCTCGAATCATAGACAGATAAGATCTGTGAGAAAACTGGTCAGGAGGCCACAGAGGCCTCCCTCTACATTAAGGATGTTGTTGGCAAGTATGGTTTTGTCCCCTAGATGTGATGACAATCATTGTATCCTTACAATTTGTGGGTTAAGCATTAAGTTACTAAGACATTTATCCATGCCCAGCTAAACTTAGCAAAAATGCTTATCTAGTCTTCCACAAACAATGTAAAAAGATGTATTATGAGTCAACATTAGACCCAGGTTTGAACGATTATTAGTCATAATTTCAAAAGTTGTGTTGTACAAAAAAAAACACAGCACATCATAAAAGAGCAATCTACCCACATTTGAGAGCCCCTCCTTTGGGAACCGGTTTGTTTAAGTCAAACTCCAAGCATAGCTCAAGATCACCATGCTATATTGTACCAAACAACATCAAACATTGCAAGAAGCTAAAATGAAAAGGACTTCACCTTTCGCAGACACTGACCCAAGCTCTAACACCAAAACCAATAGCTCAACAAAAAAGTATTAATGTGAATCTTAAATTTTGGCAATGAGAAGTGGGAAAAATTGCCCCTCCCCAACACTTCTAGGTGTCGTAGGTCAGTGGCTATTTTTAACAGCTGATTGAACGTATTTAGTTAAGGGAAGTTGTTAAAAAGATGAATAACGGCAACTTCTGAAAGTAATGTTCACTAAAAAACTCATCTTTTGAATCAACCCCTTCCACTTTATGAAAGGTTATCACTTTTCAACCTCAAAACCCTCCCTTCTCCTGTCCCTCCCTCTGTATCTCTTCGTATCCTAAATCCTCATAGATCTCCCTGCACTCATTCTCATCCCCTGCCTCTAGTCTTCTTCCCATTTGGCAGCGATGACCACTGAACTCACATCGCTAATTCTATAATTCTATCCACACTAAATAATAGTCTCTTTTGCCCCTTGCATTCCCGCAATCGAGGGACCTTTAACCTTGTATGTGGGCTGAACCCCACTTGCATTCTATATGCAGGTCACATGTATACGCAGGTGCGCTAGGCTGTTGATTTTATCAATTACAAGTCACTGCTTAGTATCTTGATCTCGGGGTTCTTGTTGGCAAATATAAAAATCTACATACTGGAAACTTGTAAAGAACAACTATAATCTACTCACTTTGCTTTATTATATTCAAACTCCCTAGTGCGCCTCGACCCATGAATCTCTCCTTTCTCCTCCACTCTCCCCAGGAATAGAAATTACTTCCAAGTAAGTGGGGTCACTTCCGACAGTGCAGATCTCTGGTCATAGGGATGACTCAGATTATGTTGCCTCAACCTCCCCTCTTGCTATTCTGGATCTTTTACTCCTGTGACCCATTCAGAAGTCATCTGAACTCTGCCCGTTTTCTCATTACTAATAGCCTCTAAACTGCTAGAACGATTAATCTCTCTCCCGTATCACTAACTAACTTCATGCTCATAAGCTATCGGATACGTTTTGCAATCTGGATTCCGTCCTGCGCATTCACCAAGATTGCTTTGTGTTAAGGCTGTGAATGATCTGCAGATTGCAAAGGCCAATGGTTACTTTTCTATCTTATCCTTTTGACCTCTCCTCTGCTTTCGATACAGTTGATCATTTCCTTCTAATACAGATACTTCATCCTCGGAATATAGTGCATCTTGGTTTCTACCTATTTTTCTATCCGAATTTACTCTGAATTTTATGCTAATAACACCTCTCTCGGTTCCTCTTAGGCTAGGCCCCACTAGCTTGTTTTGGTGTGCGCTGCTATATGCTATGGCCCCATTATGTCCACTGCCCTGCATTGGGCTGCTGACTTTTTGCAGCGTATGCTATCACCATTTTGGGTGTGATGTGCTGCGATAGGATTGCACCGCATGGATCATGTGATGTTCCGATTTTGCTGAGTCGCACAATTCATGGGGCTCCCGTAGTGGGGCCTTGCCTTAGTGTGGCGGTTGCCGCAGGAGTGTTCTTGGACCATTATTGTCTCCCTCTACACTGTTCCTTGGAGATTGTCATTAACTTTTTGGCTTCAAGTATCACTTATATGCAGATGATACACAATCTACTTTGTCCATCCCATGCTAACTCCTGACATCAATCACGTGTCTCCGACTGTCTCCTTGCCATCCCCTTCTGAAGTTGTGACGCTTACCTTCAGCAATATAGCGAAAAACTGCAGGTTACTTCTCTCCCAACCACAGCTTAGGCATGCTCTCATCCTATCGCGCCTGGACTACTGTAACCAACTACTTACCGTACTGGTCTTCATGCTTCCCACCTCTCTCCCCTTTAGTCCATACTAAACTCTGCAGCACGTATTGTTTGCTGTCTAATAAAACAGGATTCCAAATCTCCTATGTACCGGACAACAACCTGGCTCCCCATTAAACAGCATTATCTTTCAAATTCCTTCTTCCTAACATTTAATCCTGTTGCTCGTGCACCTCCTTATTTTCCTCTCTAGCATCCCATTGTCGTGCAAGTACCTTCAATCATAGAACAGCTCCTGTACAGACCACCCACTATATACTGCTTCTCTTGCCATAAAACCTTTCCTAAATTCTATTCCCCTTTCTCTTCATCAAAAAACCCTAATATATCAAGTTTAAATCTAACCTTACATCTACCTTTCTGGTAACCAGCACAGTATATGAATGATGCTGGAGTGAGACGCACTGCATACGTCTCACTCCAGCATTTATCCAATCTTTTTTTATCTATGTTACACCAACTAATAGATTTTAAGCTCTATGGGGCAGTGATCTCTTTCCTTTGTGGCAAGGCTCTAGCAATTGATATTTATATTTATACTTATATTTATATAATTTATAGATTTATGCCATGAACTATTTATGTATTTGCCCCCATTTTGATGCTTTTTTGTATTTGTTATTGTACAGCTCTGTGTCCCCAAGTGGTGCTTATAAAAAAAAAAAAAAAACAGCAGCTACTCTGGGAACCTACCTTTAGATGGTGGGCGCCTCTTAGTCCCCCCACTGTCGTGGGGCAATTGATACATAAACTGGTGCACACAACCAATAGACTATTACCCAAAAAGACTAAGCACAGAAATAAAATAAAAAGGTTGCTTTAACAAAATCATAGTTTAGAGAGGTGTGCACACTAATGCCAGGTTTTGGTAAATATTTCTTTTAACTAAACTGTTCTTAAGTTTTTAAACTCCTTGCATATCTGAAAATCTTGCCAATAAAGAGTGAAATAAGTTTTGAACAGTATTATCTTGGTTTCTTTTTTATTAAACAAAATGTAATTAGATTACTTAGCAGGAAATCGTTTGCCAAAGAACACAAATTATTCCATCAGAAAATTATTTGTTGTGAACGTTTCTTTTATACAAACACCCTAAAGCTGGGTATAACATTAGCTATATAGGGCCGATCCTGTTGCACCAACCCTATATCGCTAATGTTTGTATGGCCGAAACGACGTCATCCGCATCCGAAACGGGGCATTTGACCGGAAAATTCTCTCAAACACAGTCTGCCCCCTGTACTAAAGTATAGGGAGCAGACCATGATCATAGGTAGTTATACGCAGTCACGGAACGGTCTTCCTATAGTTTATATATACTTTATATAGGGGGAGCGGATCTGCTGTGTGTACTCCCATCTTTCAAGATGACAGACAGAATCTTGCATTTTGTCTGTCATCTTTGACAGATTGGTGCATTGTGTACCCACCTTGTAAGCAATCTAGGAAAACACAAACTTACCTGGAGAATGACGTGGGTTTTATTTAGAAAAATAAATGGGAAGAAGGCCAACATTAAAGCTAGACAAACAGACACAATTCTATACTTCACAGAAGCTACTTTTACCCCAGTGTGTATTTCTATATATAGCCAGGATTATGGCTAGGGACTTCTATATCTAGGACTTTCTATCATTCTAATGCATAGGGACTTTTATTCAACTAATTTTGTCCTGTCCTGTTTTTGGGCTAACTGGCAACAAATCACACAATTGATACATTTTTGTATGACACTCCTTTCACTGGCACCAAAACATAATAGCTCACAATGGGTACAAGCACTTCCACATACGGTACCTTTGACTCAGGGAAAGCAGCAACTATTACAGGAAAAAGGGATTTGTGAACAGAGATAATGAACATTGTTACCAACAAACCGTGACCCCTAATATCAATCTTCCCCCCCCCTTCAGTTAAGCCTCCCCCTAGGATTTTTACTTCCCTTATCCCATTTTCAGTTATTTGCAGAATCAGAGTTTTACACTTAATCCAATCTACAATCTATTTTTCTTTAGTAAGTATAAATTGCAGGCCCGTACTCCTTTACGATTAGAGGAGTATATGCTAAACCACTAGTTCGGGTTATTTTATTTGCACGGGATTTCTTTTATTTAGCCATGTACCACACATGGTTGTTTTCCACATACATACATAACTATGTGTTTTTCACTAACTTGTGGCAACTTAATTATTATGTATCATAGATAGGTCATGATTCTCGGATTCTATATGTTTTTTATAAAATACACCGTATTGCAACGTTAAAGTACACAAAGCTTGTGGGAGGAAAGGCTGCTTTCTCTCCTCTTATTAGTAACTGTAACAATTCGGGAGAATGGCCAGGGGGTTACTCACAGGTACGCTCTCAGGAGGAGACCCCAGTCTGTAGGTTGGACTCTGGAGCAGATGAGGGATGATGGGAGTTGTATGCAGGATACTGAGGCACTACTGGAAACTGGATAACAAGGAGAAGGAACTGGTAGGAAAAGTCTGCTGGAAAACTGGTAAGAAGTCTTAGAACTGGTAAGGTAAGTCTCTGAATGGTAAAGGTAAGTTCAGAACTGCGTAAGGTAAGTCTCTGGAACTGTAAGGAAAGTCTCTGGAACTGGTAGAGAAAGTCTCTGGAAACTGGAAAGGTAATTCTCTGGAACGGTAAGTAAGTCTCTGGAACAGGAAGGTAAATCTCGGAATGGTAAGGTAAGTCTCTGGAACTCCATGTGTGCAGCGTCATGATGTCATGATGTTGAGCGCCCACCCGGATGTGCAGCGGTGCTGGACCGGAGCGGCTGGTAAGTTCGTGACAGTAACCCCCTCTAAATGTAGTAATGGCTGCAAGTGGCGTTTAACATTTTACCAACAATACTGCAGTCTGGCACTAAATATAGGACGGAAGGAAAAAAATCAGGGTCAATTTCTCACATTAAACTGGATGTTCTACTGTCACAAAACGCAGCCCAATACAATTAGGATAATATAATGCAGCTAAATGCCATCATTAAAAAAAAAAAAAAAAAAAAAATAAAAAAAAAATATTTAATGATGAAAATAATCAAAACTTGTTGGAATTTATTTTTACAATGTGTTGTGGAATTTTTGTAGTCTGTTCCATATATAAAGATATTCAGAGGGAAAACTGGAATGCGTGTCTATTCTGCCAATACTTAGTATGACAGGTAGTTAAAATCCGTTAAATTAAAATAATTGTCAGCTTCAGTTGGTGCTATAGTTATTAGTACTTTTTATTTTTTTCATTAGTGATTTGTTTTGTTATGTAGTATTAAATGTCCTTGAATCTTACTATAGTCAATTATATCCTACTGAGCAGGTTTGTGTTTTCTACTGTCCACAGGTAGTACGTATAGAAATATGTTGTGTGATATTTGCATAGATTGAAGGTCTGTTTCCACAGTGCATTGCATTATGGTACTTGGCCCCTGGGAATTTACAGATTTATGTACATATTTACTGAATGTGAACCACAACAGCTAGTCAGAAATGATCTTTGATCTGCAAATGCATTAGTATTCATGGAGTTCTATTTCAGCTCTACGCTAGTTAAATATACAAGCATCTTGCAATTGTTTTTAGGCCAGTGAATAATACTATAGCTGGGTGAGGGTTATTTTGTATTGATTGCTGTAGAAGATATACTGTAAGTGAGAGTTTATTTAAACAAAAGCAAATTATATTATTTACAATTTGTCGTTTGTTCCATTAAAAAGGGCATGTCCAGCCAGAACAAACCTCAAAACTAGGAACCATTACACTTATAAAGCTGATAAACCCTTCTACAATTATAAAGCTGCTGAGCTTTCACACAGGCTCACTTAGCTTTCAGTATCAGGCAAGAAATATCAAATAAATACTGTAGTAATTGGCTGTGACATCACTCGGGAGCTGCAGAAGGGGAGTGAGGATTTGATGTCCTCATTGTAGAAGGGTATTCATCTTTGTAAGTATAATGGCTTCTAGGTTATTTAAATGGACATTGGGGGTTGGGACATGGCCTTTAAAAATTAATGAAACTGAACTTCCATTCCACTCTTCCATTCAGTTGGAGAGCTGCAGAAAAAGAGAAATCTCTATGAGCTGCTCATATCTACCGTATATACTTGAGTATAAGTCGAATTTTTCAGGCTTTAAAATTAGCCTGAAAACCTAACCTCGACTTTATATTGGTTCAGTTCCTAATTTAGCTCCAAATTCTGCAATTGCGGATAGTAACCAGTAGGTGGCGCTGTGTGTTAACCTGCATAGAAAGTTACAGGAGCTGATCTCCTTTACACTTCCTGCTTCCTGTAGTCTGGCTGAGTCACATGCTCATCGCATGCTGTAAATCTGATGGGTCTCTCAGTTTGGGGCAAAAAACAGTGCTAGTACAGTGCAAATGACAGCTTGAAACTACAACTCTCAGGTGACATTTTTAACTATTGGGGTCAGAGATTCCTTTACTATATGGGGGTCAGAGTGCCTGTACCAAATGGGATCAGAGGACCTTTACTATATGGGGTCAGGAGAATGTAAGATGGTAAGCTTAATTAAAAGTTTACTGAACCTTGCCACTCCACATGTTTAAAAACTGAAACTCCCAGCAACAAAGCATGCTGGGGGTGTGTAGTTTCCAAACATCTAGAGTGCCAAGGAATTGGGGTTACGTACTGGATTTGGCTATTACTGTATGGGATTCATGTATGGGATTCTGCTGTCATTTAAAGGGCAACTAAAGCCTAAAAAACACAGAATCAGAAGGCAGTAGTGGTGATAATTTCTACCCTCAACTTATACTTGAGTCAATCAGTTTTTACAAATTTTTCAGGTAAGGGTTAAAAATAGGTACCTTGGCTTATACTTGGATCAACTTATACTCGAAATAATGTTAGTTATGCTAAACAAGCTACATTTATGGTTGGGAATAATAAAAAAAATCAGAATGCTAATGGTTAAAATCCTATATAAAACACATCTAAAACATCTTACTTGCAACTGCCTGATTGGACTCTGGAACACGAGAGAAAACAACGTAAAATATTTATTATTATATCTTTTTTTTGTTTAATGCTTTTCAATGACATTTCTCTGTTAATAAACTCTTTTCATGTCATTCTATCCAAAATCATTTTTAGCAAGTGCCTAAAAAGGATAAATTTGATTGTGTGTACATATTCCATAAAAGAGTTACGGTACTTCCAATAATGCTGAGAAAAGGCAGCTGGCAACTGTCAGTTTACAGTGTTCTATACTATATTATTAAAAATAACATTTATGTTTACATAGCAACAAGGAAGAAGTAAAATCAAACAAAGAAAACTAATCAGCCAAGCAGAAGGTTCATAAGGTTCAATTATCTGGTTATGTCTTGTGCTTGTTATTGACATAAAACGTAGATTAGTTAGTTGTTAAGTCTTCATTTTAGTTTCTTAATATTTGTGTTAACTGATATCTACCAACTGCACTTAGCTACAGATTAGGAGTAATAGACCTTTCTCTGCATTGGCCAGAAATCCATTATGGCGTTTGTGTCAATGCATTCTTCATATCCTTCTAGGTTTTCACAAAGCTCAATACATTATGCAGTCAGCTTATATTCCTGATCTTGTAGAAGTTCATATAACACAAATGTGTGCTGTAGAAAAGGGCAGCTAAGGACATACAGCGGCTTCAACCGATATTTGTGGTTCATTCATAAATACTTTAGTTCTAACTATCTAACTAACAGAGATACTAAATAGACATTAGCTTCATTTAAATAAAAGAGCATCTATGGATATGCATAAAACCATTCTGGCCTTAACTGAAATATTTTATAACTTCAGGTCTACTAGCAAAAAAAAACTAGTCACCCATACTAAGGGCTAGGCCAAGCTAGGGGCTTTTAATGTGCGATCCGATCTAGTGTTGGCCAATTGGTCTGGCCACACTAGTTCCACTTTTCGGAGTGCACACGGTCGCATTTTTTTGTTAATCTATGCACTTCAAAAACGCAACATTGCGCGGATCACACCCGCAAGGACAGTAACACATGGGGAACATTTTCTGCGAATAGCTACATCCGGCGTAGTGGGCCTCAGTCTAAATGTTATATTTCCTTAAATTCTTATATTTTAATAAAAGTGGTAAAACTAAGAAGCGAAGACTTGTGTACAGAACACCAGAAAGTGAAGTAGAAAAACAACTGTTAAAAAAATCTGGTTATTGAAGATGTGTTGTTTTAAAAAGATTTAGATCCAAATTTTTTTTGCTGTAGATAGAGTGATAGTATCACTGCATGCAGTCTAGAAATCTACTTAGAAGTTATAGATGTCCTGGAATTTGTTCATGAACTGGTTTCATGACTAAATAATAATTTCAATGTTGATATTCAGAACTGGGGAATGCCATATTGCAAAATGTCTTTTATTATGAAAGTTGTTTTGGAAACTTGCCTATGAAATTAAATCATCAGGTTCTATGCCATTTGCAGCTTATTTGAATGTACTGTATTTGAATTTAATGTATAAATTATATAGTTCTTAGATCCTTAAACTATATTAGATTTTTTCATAAATCTGAAAAAAATCTAATAGAAATCTCTCCGTGTTTTCCTTCCTAGCATTAAGCTGGGGGCACACAGTACAGATTTATAACCAAGGGGAGAGATTCCATTGAAAGTGGTCTGTTTACGGCTATAAAATTGGGGCCAAATGCATTCTTGATGCTTTCCTCTATACTGTAGTGTGAGGAGCCAATAGCAGCTGTTGGCCATCTGAGTGATTCTAGGGATAGGCCTATTATTGGTACTGTGTATACTTGGCTTAATACCAATGCAATCTATGTGCTTAACTACATAAGGCTGTTTCAGACACTGACGTTAAAATGCAATATCGGATTGTTATATTAGGATATTTGAAAACATTTGATTTAAATTTATGATTAGAGGGTGGACATAACAAATGAAATATACATCTAATGAGATGTCTCTTTTAATTATATAATCTAAATAACTCTAGTCTTAACTGATTTTTTAAATATGTAGCATGCAGTAAGTTTTGTTTGCTCTGATATGATTGTAGAAGTTACAAGACTTTGGGGGTAAGAAGGTTTGACATTTTAAAAATCTTAAGATGTCATCTATCCTGCAGCCATCCATCTGGTGTATTAGCAGTATCACACTCACTGTAAGACTGAAGGTGTAGCCCAAAAATAGTTAGGTCTTCCATTGTTACTAGCTGCATCTCACAGTGTTTATCTTTTCCATCTGTGCACCAACAATATCTATGGATAGCGATGACAGTTGATTTCAGTGGAGACAACGAATACACATGGATGTTCTATATCATGACTTCTTTGGTTACCATTGGTAACCACATTTTTGGAACATGTTCCCTTGTTAATTAAACTGGAGTGTCTTACTTTTCATAGTAGCAGGTGTATCACTCAACCTTAATTTTTTTTATCAATTTGGGTTTTGCAGAACTGCCTTGTTAGACTTTGTTTTCTGCTAATGCTGTATTCTGCTTGTTTGCTAAATGTTTTATTCCGGTGTCACAATTGTCTCACTTTTTTATTTTTTACTTAAATGATCATTTTATCTGATGATTCTTTGCTAAAATTATATTCTTTATTTTTCGTAGCTCCCTAAATCCAAGCCCCACATCGCCCCCAATTGCCCTATGTTTCTGCTCCCTCAAGTCAATGCCGACATCCTCAACATCCAGGACTCATCTCCAGGAAGGGTCAGTTAACATTTTAACTATATTTCTGTCCTTGGTTTAAAATAGTACATACTAAATGAAATGTGCATAGGACAAAACAATTAAAACAAAGGCACAGTGAGGTGTTATGGTTACATGATGCAAAGAAGAAAATCCTCCTAACACCTTTGATTAGAGTGTTCTTATTAAAGTAGTATCACACTAAAATATACATATTGTATGCTCACCTGAAAAATTACACAAGATTTATGTGGCTTGCATCTCGAACAATAGAATGCAAGTACCGAATTTGGATGTAATCAAAGGGCTAGAAAATATTAAGAACCATTTATCAGTACTGACACAGAAAGGTAAAAATATAACAGGCACCAAGAACAATTAGACACAATAAAGAAAGACAGCAATGCAACACTGAGTGCGTGGTGGGAATCTATGCCATATAAAGTATGATCAATGACACATCTCTTTCATTTGGCACCATGAATAATGAATGGGCTTTGTACAGACATAAGTTTTTGCTAAATAAGGAGAAAAAATATCAATTTACTATATTCTTTAGTTTACTTTTAATGCTACAATAAAGAAAACAACACGTTGCACTATAAATACAAATTGTTGTAGCAGTAGTACAGCTTCTGTTTATTTGACTTTATTAAACTTGATTGGAGTAAACTTGTCTGCCATTTTGATTTTATGCTGTCTTAATTCCAGATGACATCTCTACATATTTTGCATGCCAGATGGCTCTGGCTGACTTTCTGTAATGTCTTATGACCTAAATAAGTAATTCCCTGTAGAGTTCTAACCTGTAGTTTTGGAGTTTGATTTTTACTTCTGGATATGCATGCCAGTGCAGGTACTGTAAATAGTATGTGTCTGTGGTTAGACTTTTGCAATGTGCATCCTGTTAAACACGACTTAAGGTGGCAACTTACATTTAAAAAAAAGTCAGTCATAACAGGGAAACCATTAAAGGACTTTAAAAATGTTCTTTCATCAAGGTTTTCAAGATATTCATATAGGCCAAATGTAACATAAGAAAATAAATACAAATATTTAAAGATTGAATGGACACCATAATTTTTGTATGTGTCTGTGATCAAAAACATTTTTAGACTGTTGGGAAATGGAAACTTATAAATTGTTGTGCAAAATGGTTAACACTTATTGACTACTGTACGTCTATTAGTAGTGTGAGTTGCTGCATGGAATATGTTAGGTTTTTCAGTCAGTTATTTAACAAATACTAGTTGTTATTGACAATGCTAATACATTCAAACCAGTGTTGCAAGTTTGTAAGCCTTAAGCTGGTACACACAAACTGATAAAAGGGTGGCTCATCAGGTTCTTTTTTTCTGTTGTGTTGTGGCCGCCTGAAAATAGACAATCCTGGGTGTCGGTAGTATAGGAGGAAAAGGATTCGAATAAGCCAATAGCAGCAATGGCCACCTGTGAGACCAAAAAATTAATACATACCGAAAATTGAATTCTAGTGCACAAACCATTCTAATTGCATATGGCTACCTCCATAAGGTTGCTACTACAAACAGTCTGCTAAACCTGGATAAATAAATCAATAGTCAATAAGTTGTCAAATTATTTTAAGCCCAGTCACCACGTCATGGTTGCTTTCTTTAACTGGGTCGTAACCTACTGCCCTCACAGGCAGTACTGGTGTAGCCAGATCTATAGCCAATGACAGACAGCTTCTTTTAATATCATTTCTAGTGTTTTTCAGTTGGATTGTAGACAGATTATCAAAAGACAGTGGTAATAGCAGGGGATGTTATAACACTGTGTAGAATTACCAGTGTTCTCCTTATTTAATATTTTACCAATTAACTAAAGTTACTGTACAAATCTACTGCACAAAGCCAAATGCAAATCTGAAACGGGTTTTCAAAACTATATAATTCCATCATATCATTCCATATCTATGAGGGAACTTTTATTATTTTTTTTTTCATTTGTCCATTTTACAGTATCTGTAGGCTTTGGACAGGCAACAGAAACTACTGCCTGTAGCTTGGATCCAGTTGCTTGCTGGTGTACAGCTGTAAACCTGCCACCCCCTTTCATCACCCATAACAAGCATAAATTGTGAAGGGAAATACAATCATAAAAGGGGGTAGAAAGAAAATTCAGGAATGCACTCTTGGCCTCCTGCCACCCTTTCAGGCCAAAACAAATATGTGAAGTATAGCTTAGTTCATGTCCTTGAAACCTCATCACGGCTTTTGAAGGGTATTACAGTGACTGAAATATACTGAAATCCATCTTGTAATGTCAGAAATTCAGTAAATGAAAAGAATTAACAAGTAGTGAGGTCTGACAGCCTCAACCTTTATTTCTTTGTAGCTGACTTGTGTATGTCAGTTGTGTTGGCTAATTCTTGTAACCACCTAAAGAGTGTTTGGGCCTACATCACTGTCTGCCTGAATGCTGCTATGCATTTCCATCTGTCTGAATAATTTTCAGTATTAGGGACTTATGCAAGTTGTGAAAACACCCTAAAAACAGCTCTGTGGCACCAATAGCAATTCCCAGCTGGGTTGATGCATAGTGCAATCCTCATATTGTTTAACTGGATAAAAGATAAATAACAAGGGTGTTATTCTTATAGGATAATATAATAAATGACAATATAATAAGAATAGAGGCAATTTTCTTAAATCCTTCCTCAAAATGTTTAGGTTTAAGAGGTGTCAGGGTTATATTAAAGGACAGCTACAATATAAATATTTATGTTTAGAAATGAAAAGCTGGAGGCAGGTATTGATTATTCCTACTTCCCCGTATAATTTTGTAAGGAGCACCAGCATGTACAGTTTTCATCTGCCAGGTATTGTCCTGGACTTTCCTATATAAAGGACAATTTACTCGTCTTTTCCCCAACCCATTCCCCAACTGCTCTCTTCTGGGTACTTTACAAGAGTCCTGCAATACTTACTTGAAGACTTCATTGGCGCTAAAGTCCGATCCATCCCACTGTCACTGTCCGTAACAGTCCGCAAGGCAGCCAATGGGAAGACACGCCTCCTTGAACAGTGTCTTCCCATTGGCTGCCTCACAAATTGTCACTCACAGGGGCAGAGAGGTGGATCAGACCACAGTGCAGAAGGAGGAGTCTTCAAGAAAGTATTGTAGGACATCTGTAAAGTAAGAAGGTGAGGGCTTAGCGTTTAGGTCCTCAACCTGGGTGCGAGGGGGAGGTGATGAGGAAGAGTATAATTATCCTTTTAAGATAGTGCTGAAGCCAGGAGGAAGGCTGGGAGAAGCAGTTTCTTTGGCTGGACGCTCCTAACAAAACGATATGGGAAATAGGAATTACCTATCCTACCTCACTGCCTCAAGTTACTTTTTTTTTTAATACTGTTCTGTTTTTTCATCTCTTCATTTTAATATACATGTTTTGGGGAGGCCAAACCCTCCAAACTGTTATTACCCTGTGTCTATATCAAGATATAAAATGGCATTAATGTTAATTTATGTGTATTTTCCAGCTTACCTAGGAAAGCCAGGCGTTGTATGCATGCAAAGCGGAGCATGACTCAGAGTTCTTTTTTCTGCTGGCACTGTGTTTGAAATGGTAAGTCAGTAATTCTTTTAATGTGGCTTCATTTTGTTTTATCTATAATGGTTGAAAAGGTTATTTATGGAAGTTAAAGAAACAATTTTCATAAATATATTTTAAAACATGAGGGAAAAGTCACAAACACCCCCTTCCTTTGCGCCTGCCTAGTCATTTTTTGTGTATTAATTCTGAACGGAAATAAGTGAATAAACATCTTTATTGTGGGGATAAGTATTAAAAGATTTCATGCTTAAAGTGTTCAAATAATTCATTTAAAATCTCAAATCAACAAAATTATTCTTTAAAGGGCATGTCCACCCCCCAACAAAAATAACCCACTACTGGCCCCACGTGTAGTTTAAATAAATCCTTCCCTATTTCTCTGTCCTTATGGGTCTCCTGCAGTGCTTGTCCAAAGTCCAGGAAACTGAAGAGTCCGTGTGAAAGGTTCTTTGCCCTCCTCGTCCTCTGAGAGGACATTGACATGAACAGGGGAGCCTTTATTAACCCCCCCCCCCCGCTCCCACCCAGATCCATCCTCTGCAGGTTGCACTAGCGTGAAATCATTTAAGTGTATGATATTTCCCCCATGCCAAACCCTAACTGCTGTGCTATTCTTAATAAAAGCAATCAGAACTGTACTTACAGAACTTCCTTCTTGTGCGCTCTCATTGACGGTAGCTGCATCTATGATTGGCTGTGTTAACCAATCACAGACGTGGCTGCCGGTCCGGCCCCCTGCTTGCAAGTTCTGGCAAGCAGGGAGCGGAACAGAGCAACGCGGGGGGCGAAGGCCTGTAAGTACCGTTCAAAATGCTTTTTTAAAGAAATAACAGGGCGGTTGGGGGTGGGGCAGGGGGGAGCTATTCGTATATTAAATAATGATTTTCATGGGGGACATGCCCTTTAACAGAGACACTGATTTTATACATTGGATGGCTTTATTATACTTAAGATATTTACCAAAAATAAAAGAAAAATATTATGTTATTGAGCACGTGGCCGAGGGAAACACACAGTCCCGAGCATTCTCGCTATGATGTTCATAGGAGAGAAAGCTCGGGACTGTGTGTATGCAGATCTTTGAAAGATGACAGACAGGATCTTGCAGATCCTGTCTGTCATCGTTCAGAAATCTGTACTGTGTGTACCCAGCTAAAGTTGCATACACACAGTCCCGAGCGTTCTCCCTATACACATCATAGGGAGAACGCTCGGGACTGTGGTCCCTCGGCCATGGCAGACTCCTGTATAGGGAGTCTAGCGTGGCCGATGGAAATTTTTGGTCTTTCCGAATGAGCGTTCAGCTGACCCGATCGTTTGGCGGTGGCGCTCATTCGGAAAACAAGATAAGCTTTATCGTTACTGTGGGTACCCAGCTTTAGACTGAGTATACAGTAAAGGAGAATAAATCTAGTGGCCTCACCCCCACCCCAACCCCGCCTTGACATTGTCTAACAAAAACAACAGATTTACTGGCATAATTTACAGGCAATAGATCTTTAAAAACATTTCACAACTATGGTGTATTCAGACATAAAGCAATCATACGGCTATCTTACCTGGCTTTGGAATTGATCTACAATATGTTAGAGTTTGAACCTTTCTTGAAACAAGGAAAGGAGACCAGCTAATGTATTTGTGTTTAAATTGCTTACCAACTACTGTGTATTTCTTACTACCTTATGTCTAACCTGCTCAAATCGGTTCCTATCTTATGAATACTTTTTATGGTCACATTTACCTGATGCTTGACAAAATACTTCCAACGTTAATGAACTTTTATAGCCTTTGTAGCTGTTGTTTTTTTGTGCCATAACGCCAGCTTTTAGCCTGGAGCCGCAGCCGCTATATTAAGTTGATGGACTTGAGTGAGCTACTAAACTGTAGTTCTTCTGTAGATTTTGTTTAAAGATTCCCCATTAGGTTTCAGTTCACAAATCTTAGTAACCCAGACTTTACGTTATAAACAACTCTGGGGCATAGTGTTGGCAGGTGAAAATACCTACATCTCTGCAGAACTTAGATTTACCACTAGTAAGTTGGCAAAAGCATAGGAATAAACACACACCTGGTCTGCAAGCCTAATGCACCACAGGGCTTACAGTTTCCAAGAATACTGCACAGTAGAGCTCTCCATTCACACGTACAAAAACTCTTTGAATAATTTGGCTCTTGTATTGTTTTTATAGAGAAGGATGAAAACTTACTATACTTTTTTTCCGTGTGTTTGGCATGTTTGGCTGAATGGTGTATTATTATTATTTTTTATATATATTTCATCTGGTTGCTTGTGCAGTCACAAAAAGAACAAGCACCTGATATCAATGCAACTTATACTCACTTCCTCACTCAAGGGTAAAATATTAATTTAGCCACTTCTGTTAGTAACTATTTGTGTCAGCCATGATTATAAAGGGGCAGGGGAGAAACTGAGGCAAAATAGTATGTAACTAACCCAGGGGGGTATATAAATCATGTTCTCATACTAGAATATTTTTCTTACTTGACTGGTCTATTGGACATGATTAAATAAAGAGTGATTGTCTATTCTTTCTCTTTTTTGCACTTCTATTACTAGAATTGTTTTTCATGTTACGTCAGGAGGGGAATACAACCTTCTATTACCGTATGTTATGTTTTTTCATTACCACACTACAGTCTATTACCCTAATTTAAAAAAAATACAGCAAAGTAATGCTAATTATGTTTTGCTGACTACTCTGCCAGCTGTTGATAATCTTTGCATGCTTACAGTACATTAATAGTTTTAAAAAAACTAAATTTTTCCGGACTGGCTAATGCTGACAATGCCAGCTGTGCTTACAACTTCACATCTGGATGTTATTTTTCTTAAACTCACATAAGTAGTACATAACGAGGGAGAAAGCCAAACATGTGGTCCCTATGAAATAACAGGCCAATTTATAAACAGATAGCCACTTTCAGATTCTGAATTCCACAGATTCCATTGAAGGATATCTTATTTACTAGAGGCTAAACAGCAGACGTCAACTTATTGAAGCAAATTTGGCTTTGAAAGACCAAGATAGGAAAATGTGGTAGTTTAATGGAGATGTGGCAGTAGCCATAGAGCCTTATTATAGAAAAATTTAAGGGATAATGCACCCATTACAGTGTAATATAAGGATATTACGCCACAGAGGAGTTGTAAAATCCTTGTATACAATGTAAAGGGACGCATTATTTCTATAATAGTATCTGATTCCTTCACCCTTTTGCATTTTAAATTCTAGCCTTGCCCATTTCCCACCTTAATTTAAAACACCCCACGCGTTTTAGGATAAGGTTTGAACTAGTAATGTCAAAACAACAAACTCAATTCAATGCAGCTATATATTGACATTTTGACTATTTTGAGCAATAATGATACAGTAATTCCTGTAGTTAATTGGGGGTTTGATGTCAAGGGGTCAATAAGAATTTAATTATCAGTTCCCTTTGTTCCCTTTTTTCTAGACTCTAATGAAAGACAATAAACATGCTTGGGAAATATGGCTTTATACAGATTATAAGACTGTGTTAGTGCCCCTTAATTAATCTAGAAATTAGTTTTTTTCACTAGCTTTTTCTGACCTGTTTATGTTAAAATGATAAGTATCCATGCATACTTGTTTTCCATTGTTCCCCTGCTCTATCACGGCTTCAATTACCATTTGTTAAGCTGATTGTGGATCTGAGGGTCACTTCTTATAATAGTATTAGTAAATAAAAGAAGACAGATAAGCAGAATACTTCCAGTTATGTAGTTTGATGGCTTTTTATGGATCATTTGATATAGCTACTTGTAGGCTTGAATTTTACATTGTCAGATAAATGCAGTCTCAGATTGAGAGAATTCAGATACTAAAGGTTGCTTTTATGCATCCACTTTCGTTACTAATCTATGCTGTGTTGGCTTTATTGGAATAATAGCTTACACACTACTTTTACAGTTCTTATATGTATAATTCTGGAATTATTCAAACTTCCTGTAATAAATAAACTTGCAAAAACCAAAAAAATATATATAAAGGACCCAAAGAGGGCCCCAAATACACTATATGGGGACACGCACTGTTTAACTGCAAAATTGATACATTTTCATACACCATACACAATACACTGTGCAAATACATTGTATGATCAAAGGATATAAACATTAAAAGCAGATACACCAATCGGGGCGTCCCCCAAACCAAAAGGAAAAAATCAGTGATCCGGAATCCTCCTCTCTACCCATCCCCTTTCATGCAGAGTCCAAGTGTCCAGGATCTGTATAAACAAAAGTACATGCTAGGCTGAAAAAACCTTAAACTGATGTGAGTGCTGTATACTCACGTTCCCCGGGTTTAGGCCGTACAGATGGGACTCCACTCTGTCCAGAGATCACGGTCTGCCTTTCTTGCCTCCAGCGTCATGTGTTCTCTCCGTCCGCTCGCTACATTCCGCTGCTCTTCAACCGTCCGCACGGCCTGTCCCGCACAGGGGTTTGGTTCTTGTACAGCACAGTGTCCGGTCCGGCTTCTTGCTAATGGATCTGGTCCTAAAGGACGGATTCCACCTGCACCTACACGCGTTTCTCCCTCACAAGATTTCCTTATCGGGCTTCCTCAGGGTGCCACGTCACTGCCTCTTTTTGATCCTTTTATCCTCACCTCTTAAAGCAACAAGGTAGCTAAATATTCACTAGGTGACAGAATAGCCATCAAAAGCTGCTGGCTTCGAAAAGTGTTTCAATTTCACATGGATCTTAAATTATTAGGCTAGGTGGAGAATTTACAATTATTGAAACCTTTAGAAACCCTTACTTTGAACTTTTTGAAACACTTTACTACAAATAACAAGCATATGAAATTTTTCATTCATTCAAATGGGGTCACCGTGTTCAAATAAAACATCCATTTAGTTTCCATTTGTAACAATTTCTTGTCCAATTACACCCCAAATATCGAGGTTCACCGTTTGTATTCCACAAATTTAACCCTAGGGATTCTGCTTTATGGGCCTCTACCATATGTTTAGCAACACTACTGCGCTGTACATCCCCCTTTCTGATTGCTCGAATGTGTTCTGCCATATGTACGCATAATTTTCTGTGTGTTTTTCCTATATACCTGAACCCACACTCACAAGTAACCAAGTATATCACCTGCGGAGTCTGACATGTTATTAACTCCTTGATTTTATACACACTGCCACTGGGATATATTACGCTATCTCTCTTATCATCCATAAAGTCACAATAAGCACATTTCCCGCATTTCCTATTACCACTGATAGGAGTGCGGTTTAGCCAGGTATCCCTGGTTTTAGTGGTTTCACAATAGTGGCTTTGGATAGCCTATCCCTGAGATTGCGTGACCGTTTGGCCGTAACAAGGGTATTTTCCCACCTTATCCCCTATCTCCGTATCCTCTGCCAACAGATACCAATGTTTCGGCAGAATCTATTTGAGTGTGACCCATTCTTGGTTATAGGGGGATATCAATCTGATTTTCTAGTTTGCACATTAACTCGTGACTTTTTCTCAAACAACAATTCGCGTTGGGTGGTTTGTGGATAATAAATAAACTTGTCAGATTTTAAAATTGAGCTGTAGAAATGAAACTATAGAACATAAACGTTGAAAACTAACTGCGACATCTCTGATTGATGTCTTCTAATCTGTCAGAAGGTTTTGTATAAAAGCCTCAAACATCACAGCTACCTCTACCTAAGAAAGCCTGTTCCCAAACATACAAACACTAATAGGAGCAAAGACTTCACAATTTTTTAGATTTCCAATAGAGAAATTGTTTGTGTTATTACCTTGAGCTTTAAAGGAATAATTACAATGAGCAGGCGAAAGAAAAGGGTCATGATGCTTATGTCTAGTTCCCTTTGCTTGTGTAATTATTTCTAAAGCCGCAAAGAGATCAACACAAACTGCATAGCAGATATTTGTTCAGTAAAATGGACCTTGTCTCCATTTATCATACTTAAATTCTCATGTGTTTCGTATTTGTCACCTGGGCCATGTGTTAATAGACCAAATGCAAATATGGTCTGGCAGTGAGACTAAAACTATATGTAATGTCAGATGGATTTACCTATGTAAAAAGCCCATATAATACCTTATGGATTATGTATTGCTGCCAAATAGTTTCAAAACACTTAACTAAGGGCGTAGCATGGGCAGGCAGAAAAAGTAACACCTGTTAAAGAATAAGCAATTGAGAAAAATGTAAACAACATTACTTTATTTTCTATTCATGATCCACCTCATAACAATTCTGTAAGTCCAAGACGTGAGGAAAAAGCAACCCAAACACTCAATGGAGAGGATTATCAAGACACATGGCCATCAACATGAACATAAAATAGATGATTTTCCTTCTCTCTAAGGGTATCCCAAATGCTGTGCCTTGAAAAAGCCACATGTGTACCTCCCGATTTTGCAAGTGAATATATTCTGCCACCTAAATTTAAATATATATTAATAGAATTGGAATATAATCATTGTAGTGTAACTTTGCCCTACAGTAATTATATTCCAATTCTATGATTATATACAATATTAAGTATATAAATACTATTAACTTTCTGGTTATTACATAAGAACCAGCGTTAAAAACATAGGTGTGCCACAGTAGATATTTGCATTCCCAAATGTTCAACAGTCTGAAAAGTTTAGAAACACATATACATTATATATGTTCGATTGATTGTCATGTAAAGCTAATCTAATGTATGAAATGCCTTTTAACAATATCTAACACATTATTAAAGAAAAAAAAGAAAAAATAACATCTGCAGAAAAGTATATTTGGTTGAGCAATCTAGTGCCATCAGTGAGCACAGACAGTAAAGGTCCCACACAGCGAGAACAGACAGTAAAGATCCCATACAGTGAGAACAGACAGTAAAGGTCCCATACAGGGAGAACAGACAGTAAAGGTCTTACAGCGAGAACAGACAGTAAAGGTCCCATACAGCGAGAATAGACAGTAAAGATCCCATACAGCGAGAACAGACAGTAAGGTTCCATACAGCGAGAACAGACATGAAAGGTCCCATACAGTGAGAACAGACAGTAAAGGTCCATACAGTGAGAACAGACGTAAGGTCCCATACAGTGAGAACAGACAGTAAAGGTCCCACACCGCGAGAACAGACAGTAAAGGTCCCAAACAGTGAAACAGACAGTAAAGGTCTCACACAGTGAGAACAGACAGGGAAGGTTCCATTCAATGATCACAGACCGTAAAGGTTCCATACAGTGAGAACGACAGTAAAGTTCCCATACAGTGAGAATAGACCGTAAAGGTCCATACAGTGAGAACAGACCGTAAAGTGCCATACAGTGAGAATAGACAGTAAAGCTCCCATAAAGTGAAAACAACAGTAAAGGTCACAGTGAGAACAGACAGTAAAGGTCCATAAATATTCTATCCTTTATCTCGCACATTTTTTTTTTTTTTTACTGGCTTGGCTGCGCCTCTCTTAATGTGCCGCCTGAGGTTTTTGCCTCACATAATTAGAGGGCGGCCCTGATCTGCATTTGGGCGATCCATCAACAGCCACAATCTGAACGGTCTGCATGCAGTTCATCATGAGCATGTTGGGGGCAACAACATTGTTGCATATGTTGCTGGCTTATGGCATAGAAAAGCCTGTTCTGTGTATAGGCAACAAACAGTGTTTTTGGCTAGACTTCTTTAGAAGGACCAATTAATTACCATTAGGAAGCATGGTGGATCAGTGGTAGCACTGATGCCTTGCAGCGCTGAAGTCCTGAGTTTGATTCCACCCTTAGGGGCATATTTATAAAAAAGGGAAATTAGTGGGAAAAAATTACCGCCGCACACGCGGCCGCGAAAATAGCGCTATTGCCATGTTTATAACGGCGAGTGCCATTGCCGCGTATGTATCACGGCCGCGATGTGTTGCGGTAATTTTAAATCCTTAAAATCTTAAAATCCCTTCCCGACGCTCTGCTAAGGGGGCGGGGCATACGCCCACCCAGCCCACAACCCCCGCGGCGGCGGAGACCACCCGCCAGCACCCTCCCAACCCCACTCGCGGCAATCTCAGAACAGGAGGCTAGGAGGGGCTGCCGGGAAGGGGCCAAGCAGGTGGTGGCGACCACCCGCGGCACACCCTCCCCAGGAATCCCTCCAAGTAAGGCCCTTGCGGCAATGACAAGTGCCTTTGGCGGGGTCACCCAGTGTGCGGCTCTTAAAAGAGCCCTTGGGCGCGTTTCTTTCTTCCAGTCCGGTGACACCAAGCTCCATGAGGCCGCCGACCCCCGAGAGGTACCCCTGCGGCCATCAGGGGTACCCCCGGCGGGCGCCGGCGACCTCAACGAGGCGAGTTGCCGGCGTCTTGATCCGACACGACGTCTTCGGGCTGGCGACACCAACCCCACTCAGGTCGCCGATGCCAGGCACCGCCGGCCTCAGCAGAGCCGATGTTGCCAGCCGTTCTTTCTTCTATCTTCAGCCATCTACTGCGATGGCATCTGAGTTCCGCAGCGGAGTGCACCCTTTATATAGGTTTGCAGAAAACCCTAATCCATTTCTGATTGGTCAATTTTTTAATGCTTGGTTTTACATGCTTTACATAACCAAAGATTTCAGAACTTTCAGAAATCTGATTGGTTAATGTAAAGCATGTAAACCAAGCATTAAAAAAGAAAGTAGACTGGAAGAAGAAGATGCCGCCCAAGGGCTCTTTTAAGGCCGCACACTGGGGTGGTGACCCCGCCAAGGGCGGGGAGGGGGGGGTCCCGGTTCGCGCTGCGGGACCCCTTAAGCCCCAAAAGGCCCTTCTCAGGGCCCGCTGGAGGGTTGTCCACCCCTCCCAGCGGATCCCTTCTTCCCCCTCCCGGGAGCGGCTGGGTGGGGCTTGGAGGGTTGCTGGGGAGGGGGTGGCGGCGGGTGGTCGCGACCACCTGCTGCGGCCCCTTCCCGGCAGCCCCTCCTGCCTCCTGTTCCGGTAGAGTTGGAGGGTTGGGAGGGGCTGCTGGGAGCGGCGGGGGGATGTGGGTTGCCTCCCGGGGCGGGTGGACCACCCGCCGCGGGTGTGCCATCCCCGCCACAGGGAGGCTAGTATCGGCTGTTTGCCATTTCAAGGTGGCAAAGTAAAAAAAGCCGATACTAGCAGTGCGAAACACTACCGCCGCTTTATAAAATAGAAGCGGCGGTAACAGTTAAGTATCGCCGCGAAAGTTAACGCTTCGTAACCTTACGCGGCCATTTTCGGACATTAATAAGTGCGCGTTAAACGCAATTAATGCGTTAATGTCAGGGAAAACGGCGCGAAAACTTAACGAAGCTTTATAAATATGTCCCTTAGACTCATCTGCAAGACGTTTGATGTTCTCCCAGTGCTTGGTGGGTTTCTCCAGGCACTCGGTTTCCCCCACAAAGACATACTAATAAGTTGTATGTGTCAAAAAATGTGCTTGAGTCTGACAATGCTGTGTTCTAAATGGATGAAAAGGTCAAAGTATCAGAACATGTTTAGCTACACAACAGGTTCGACAATGGCAATGCAAATCTTTTAGTAAGGTTCTTACCATATATAAGTAATGTGTTAGTGAATAGTCATCATGGGGAAAAACATGAATGAATGGAGATTCATCCCAATAGTTTGTATTATTTTATTTTTTTTAATGGATTGTACTAGATATTAATTCAGATCAATCATATTAAAGCTATTATTAGATTACCCAGGATCCTGGAGAGTGCAGCATCAACATCTGGAATAGAATGGAAGGTTTCTCCACCCTTTAACATTGTGAGCCAGAAAGAAATAGTACAATTCCATAGTTAGACTTTGTACATGCTGCTGGCATTAAGTGTTAATCTTTGGCACATCTGTCTCAAATATTTTGTTGCTGTAATAGTTTTGAAATTTTGGGAATATAATTTCATTTCAATAAATGCTAACAAGAAGTTTGTCATTGCTACAGCTATATGACTTTGCACTGTATATGTTAAAGACACATGGCTGACCAACTATACAGGGAGATTCAATAAAAGTTCTTATCATTTAAAATGGTGCTACTTTTGCCCCAACCAATCAGATGTTAGCTTTCAAATGTTAAATAAGAAGATCTGATTGTTGGGGCAAAATTACCGTATATACTCGAGTATAAGTCGAGGTTTTCAGGCTGTGAAAACAGCCTGAAAACTGAACCTCGACTATACTCGAGTCAGTCACTTACTGGTGAAGGAATCCGGCTGCCGCGTCCACTGATGGTCGCATCCACTGCCACGACTCGGCGCCGGGAAATTAGACAGGGCAGAGTCGTGACATCAGTGAGGCGACCATCAGTGGACGGCGGCGTCCACCATTTTAAATGATAAGAACTTTTATTGAATCTCCCTGTATAGTTGGTCAGCCATGTGTCTTTAACATATACAGTGCAAAGTCATATAGCTGTAGCAATGACAAACTTCTTGTTAGCATTTATTGAAATGAAATTATATTCCCAAAATTTCAAAACTATTACAGCAAACAAAAATATTTGAGACAGATGTGCCAGAAGATTAACACTTAATGCCAGCAGCATGTACAAAGTCTAACTATGGAATTGTACTATTTCTTTCTGGCTCACAATGTTAAAGGGTGGAGAAACCTTCCATTCTATTCCAGATGTCAATGCGCCACCGCTCCAAGGATCTCGGCAAATCAAATAATAGCTTTAATATGATTGATCTGAATTAATATCTAGTACAATCCATTAAAAAAAATAAAATAATACAAACTATTGGGATGAATCTCCATTCATTCATGTTTTTCCCCATGATGACATATTCACTAACACATTACTTATATATAGGGTAAGAACCTTACTAAAAGAATTTGCATTTGCCATTGCCTGAACCTGTTGTGTAGCTAAACATGTTCTGATACTTTGACCTTTTCATCCATTTAGAACACAGCATTGTCAGACTCTAAGCACATTTATTTGACACATACAACTTATTAGTATGTCTTTGTGGGGGAAACCGGAGTGCCTGGAGGAAACCCACGCAAGCACTGGGAGAACATACAAACGTCTTGCAGATGAGTCTAAGGGACATATTTATAAAGCTTCGTTAAGTTTTCGCGGCCGTTTTCCCTGACATTAACGCATTAATTGCGTTTAACGCGACTTATTAATGTCCGAAAATGGCCGCGTAAAGTTAACGAAGCGTTAACTTCGCGGCGATACTTAACTGTTACCGCCGCTTCTATTTTATAAAGCGGCGGTATGTGTTTCGCACTGCTAGTATCGGCTGTTTTACTTTGCCACCTTGAAAGTGGCGAAAGCAGCCGATACTAGCCTCCCTGTGGCGGGGATGGGCAGGCAACCCGCGGCGGGTGGTCGCACCCGCCCCGGGAGGCGTTCGCATTTTAAGACCAAAATTGTGGGTGGGGGAGTGAGTGGGGTTTGTCATTTCGCCATTTAAGCTGATACGGAATTAGGACACCGCCTCCTGTATCACTCTGATTGATTTGGGACGGTCATGTGTGCCGAGTAGCTCTGTGATATTTATGCAAAGAATAATGTACAATATTTTTCACAACAGCAATAAGTTTCCATTTATTGTTGTTGATGGTAGAAAACATCCACTAACCTATAGTTACAGACTAATCAGAGCATCCATGTACTATGATGTGGGTGTTTGATCCATCCATCCCCTCCAAACTGAGGCACAGATATGTGTGGACAGTGTGCATTGGAGACGATCTGTGCCCACTACAGCCACCCAGTGATTTTGTGTTATAGTAAAAAGTGAAGTAAAACTGCTTTGCAATAGAAGGTAAGCACACTGGGAGATAGTAATAACTGCTTGAATCAAGTAAGATTTTTTTTAGCTGTAGAGTTTGAAGTTGTGTATGTGTTGTTGGTGAGGGGGCTTGGTAATTGATTTCTTTAGGTACAGTGCTACATTGGGACTCAGTAACAGCCAGCGCTAACTCAGGATTGGGTTTATATGCACAGAAAGAGTACAGAGTAACATATAATGCTTATTCCCTTTCCTGATCTTAAGGGAATGTCCACCTCCAAAACTAACATTTTATATTGATTGGCCATGATTCTAGCTTTAAAATCCCTCATCAAAATCCGTTCAGCCAATTTGAAGATTCCTAAGTTTTTCCAACATGCCTTTTGCAGACCAGGAGCAGCTCACTGTAATCCAATCCATGCCTTCACACCTCCCTTGCGCCCCCCCCCTCCCACCATCTGGATCCATCCTCAGTCCCCCAGCATTGTAGCGTGAAATTCTTTTAGGGTGTAATAGAGGCCCCTGCCCAGACTTTTCTTTAAAAATCATCGTAGCCTTACTTACAGCCCTTCGTTCCCGCCGCGCGCTTTCGCACGACATCAGCCATGTCTGTGACTGGCACAGACGCGGAAAGCGCACGGGAGTGAGAGGCTGAAGGCATGGATTGCCATCTGCTACTGGTCTGCAAAAGGCATGTTGGAAAAACTTAGGTATCTTCAATTTGGCTGATCGGATTTTGATGGGGGATGGCTTGTTTTAAAGCTAGAATCATGGGCAATACATATACATATGTTTTGAGGGTGACATACCCTTTATGCTGAATCAATTAGCCATTCATGATAGAGAATAAGCTTTACTTTTATAGAATGGATACTTTCTACATGTAATGTGCAAGGGGGAGGGGCTGGGTTATTGATAGTTCTTTAAAGTAGAAAGGCAGCTAGAAAGCTTAGGGAGAGGGGACCAAAGCCCTCCACGAGCATAAAAATGGAGAAACACCTTCTTATAACAGAAGGCATCTTGCAGTCTCATGCTATATGAATAGCATGGCCCACAAATTCTAAGAACAAGAAAATTTCTTACTCCCGGTACCCAGAGTAAAGGGCGGAGATATGCAACTACTCACTCCTTTATGTCCTTAGCTTATGCATGTGTCCAGAACCCCTGGCTTTAGCTTAATATATAGAGCCAACATCTGACCTGCAGACAGTTTTTTGATCTTGTTAGAGCTCATCAGTGCAAAATACAGATTCATGGCTCTATGGTGTAGGACTTGGGCGTACAGTTGAAGGCAGCTAGAAAGCTTAGGAGAGGTAACCTGGTAGTAAGAAATGACTTCTTGTTTCTTAGAATTTGTGGGCAATGCTATTCATATAGCATGAGACTGCAAAATGCCTTCTGTTATAGAAGTGTTTCCTCCATCCATACTTCTTTACTGAATAGCTGTGCCCCGACACCTTTAAAAGTTTAACTCCCAGAGCAAGGGATAGAAGGTCAGAAAAGGAAAAAAAAGAAGCAGATAAAAGATTGATGGTAATTATATACTAATTACTGTGTGATTAGTTAAAAATTATTTGCCCAGTTTACTGTCCTTTAAACCCTCTATTTTACTTCAATATATCTAAAGCTGGGTACACCGATATTTATTTCGGTCTGATCGACCAATAGTTCTGTTTATCGATCGATCGCCCGAAATTATCGCATCCTAATGCAGCCATGTCCGACCGATTGTTCGTCCAAATCGGACAAAAGGACAATCAAACATGGTGGAAAACCTTGTCCGATCGTGGGTCCTCAATGGACCGCACGATCGTCGCGGTAACTGTCGGACGTGGCTGCTTTTGCCGCGACCGACAGTCCTTCCTCCTGGCCGACCGGTCGAAAGTATCGAACGGTCATTCAGGAGGAAAAATCGCTAGGTGTGTACCTAGCTTAATTGTACATTAAACTGTAAAATACTTTGAGGGTAGCATCTCCATTGCTAAAAAAAGTACCTTACCTTCTTTCCCAGCTCCTGCAGGTTTTATTGAAGAATGGAGGTAGAACACAGCTCCTTTACCTCCCCTTCTTCAATAAAACTGAATAGCAAAACATTTTTTACAGTGGAGATACCCTTTAATAAAAGACATTATAATTCTACTTTAAATGTAATAAATCAATTTTAAATAGGAATCCTTGTGTGGCTAATAAAATACATACAGGGTTATTCATTAAAAGTTCTTACGTTTAAAATGAGCTACCGTATATACCGAGTATAAGTCGAGGTACCCATTTTTACCTCAAAAATGAGTAAAACCATTTGACTCGAGTATAAGTCGAGGGTAGAGTCTCCCCTCCAGCCCCGGAATAAAACCTATTCCCTGCACCCATCTTCTCACCCTGCCACTACACTACACTACTACAGTACACTACACTACTCCCTGCACCCATCTTCTCACCCGCCACTACACTACACTACACTACTACAGTACACTACACTACTCCCTGCACCCATCTTCTCACCCTGCCACACACTACACTACTACAGTACACTACACTACTCCCTGCACCCATCTTCTCCACCCTGCCACACACTACACTACACTACACCTACACTACTACTCCTGCACCCATCTTCTCACCCTGCCACTACACTAACCTACCTACTAACAGTACACTACACTACTCCCTGCACCCATCTTCTCACCCTGCCACTACACTACACTACACTACTACAGTACACTAACTACTCCCTGCACCCATCTTCTCACCCTGCCACTACCCTACACTACTACTAATGCCTTCCCTTTGCAGAGAGTCCGGGCCGCCGACATCTTGATGGGAATCCGGCTGCCGCGAGATGGAGGAATCCGACTGCCGCTCCACTGATGGTCGCATCCACTGATTTCACGACTCGGCGCCTGTCTATTTCCCGGCGCCGAGTCGTGACTCGTGGATGCGACCATCAGTGGACGCGGCAGCCGGATTCCTTCACCAGTAAGTGACTGACTCGAGTATAAGTCAGGTTCAGTTTTCAGCTGTTTTCACAGCCGAAAACCCGACTTATCTCGAGTATATACGGTATTTTGCCCCAACCAATCAGATCTTATTTAACTTTGAAGCTAACATCTGATTGGTTGGCAAAAGTAGCACCATTTTAAATGATAAGAACTTTTATTGAATCCCCCTGTAGTTGGTCAGCCATGTGTCTTTAACATATACAGTGCAAAGTCATATAGCTGTAGCAATGACAAACTTCTTGTAGCATTTATTGAAATGAAATTATTTCCCAAAATTTCAAAACTATTACAGCAAACAAAAATATTTGAGACAGATGTGCCAGAAGATTAACACTTAATGCCAGCAGCATGTAAAGTCTAACTATGGATTGTACTATTTCTTTCTGGCTCACAATGTTAAAGGGTGGAGAAACCTCCTTCTATTCCAGATGTTGATGCTGCACTGCTCCCGGATCCTGGGTAATCTATAATAGCTTTAATATGATTGATCTGAATTAATATCTAGTACAATCCATTAAAAAATAAAATAATACAACTATTGGGATGAATCTCCATTCATTCATGTTTTTCCCCATGATGACTATTCCTAACACATTACTTATATATAGGGTAAGAACCTTACTAAAGAATTTGCATTTGCCATTGTCTGAACCTGTTGTGTAGCTAAACATGTTCTGATACTTTGACCTTTTCATCCATTTAGAACACAGCATTGTCAGACTCTAAGCACATTTATTTGACACATACAACTTATTAGTATGTCTTTGTGGGGGAAACCGGAGTGCCTGGAGGAAACCCACGCAAGCACTGGGAGAAACATACAAACTCTCTTGCAGATGAGTCTAAGGGACATATTTATAAAGCTTCGTTAAGTTTTCGCGGCCGTTTTCCCTGACATTAACGCATTATTGCGTTTAACGCGACTTATTAATGTCCGAAATGGCCGCTTAAAGTTAACGAAGCGTTAACTTCGCGGCGATACTTAACTGTTACCGCCGCTTCTATTTTATAAACGCGGTATGTGTTTCGCACTGCTAGTATCGGCTGTTTTACTTTGCCACCTTGAAATGGCGAAAGCAGCCATACTAGCCTCCCTGTGGCGGGGATGGGCAGGCAACCCGCGCGGGTGGTCGCACCCGCCCCGGGAGCAACCCACATCCCCCCCCGCTCCCCAGCACCCCCTCCCAACCCTCCCAACCTCGGAACAGGAGCTAGGAGGGGCTGCCGGGAAGGGGCCGCAGCAGGTGTTCGCGACCACCCGCCGCGCACACCCCTCCCCAGCAACCCCTCCAAGCCCCCCGACCCAGCCGCTCCCGGGGAGGGAAGGGAGGGATCCGCTGGAGGGGTGGAGGCACCCTCCAGCGGGGCCCTGGAAGGGCCTT